>CANXYC010720551.1:0-13548 GCA_948193065.1 Aleurites moluccanus
TATATATATATATATATATATATATATATATATATCCATCTAGTCTCACCAAGGCAACACAAATAATTATAAGGGAAAACAACCCTTTCTAAACCCATAACGATAATACGCAGATTCAAAATAAAAATGATATAACAATGATAAAATAAAAATTATATGCTCCATGGTGTCACACTTTTTCAACTTAGAATAGTCTATACTAGACTCTAAACTTTAGCTATGATAGTTACAGTTATAAAATGAAAGACAAATGATTGGTATTTTGGTTTAACTAAATTGTTAATATATGTATATATATTTGTTGATTTATATTTATATAGATATATTAGTTGCATCTTTATTCTAGGCTTAATATATTAGGTGTTGCTTGAATTTAGGCTCAACTTGTATCTTACCTACTACTTTATCTTATTTAGCTCACCAAGTATAAGTATATAAATAGTTGGTTGTCCTTTGTATCAGCAATTATGACTGATAAATAAAAGTTTTCCCTTTTAATTCAATTTAGTGTCAGAGTCAACCTTTCAAGGGTTGGTTTTATTTTATCTTTTTCTTTATAAACTTCTTTACTGTAACTTGGAAAGAATTGGCTTTCCTTTCTATTGCTTTTTTTTGGGTGCATGTTCTCCGTGCTGAGTGATCTATCCCTTCTACAGATGTGCTTTTTGCTACTTCTACTATTTCAGCCACCTCTACTTCTTTCAAGAGATTTTGTAAATATTGCAAAAAGTCTAGGCATGTTATTTATGTTTATCCACGTCTTGAAGCTAAATGCAAGAATTATGGCCAAGGTAATTTAGCCAAATCTCACATTGTATATTTTCCTCAACCTCTAAGTACTTTTAATACTGCTGCTGCAATTGAGGGTTCTATTTTCGAAGACATCTCTTCTCGTTTTTCTTTCAAAGATATTCAAGCTATTTTCAACAGATATAGCCTAATTATTGTATTCTTACCTCATTTGTCTTGTCTGTTACTCTAGGTAAATCTACTTTTTGATTTTTTTATGTTCCTGTTGTAATCTTATGACCTCTGACTATGCGTTATTTAGTTATATATTTATTCCCTCTTGTACATTAATTGTTCACACTACTGATAACTCAGTTTTACATATTCAACAAATAGGAAATATTTTTAAATCTTGCTTGTCATTATCAAATGCTTGTTATATGCTGAAATGATCTCAGCCTTAATTTTGTTGATCAGTTATGTGAACTTGGTATTAATATAACCTTTTCAAGTCATAGTTATACTGTGCAGGATTCACAAACATGCAAGGTTCTTTGGCCAGGGTGTAAGGTTGATTGTCTGCATAAGCTTATCTCTCATTAGTTGCCATCCAGAGTTGTTATTGTTATTACCTTCTTTAGTCTTTGTCATTCGTGTCTTGGTCATGTTTCATTTTCTAGATTAGGACCTTTGTTTTCTCGTGGATGTTTATGATATGTTAAAAATGATTATTTTGAATGTGATTCATATCAACTTTCAAAACATCATGGTTTGCCATTTAGTAATAGTGATTCTATTTCTTCTGCACGATTTGATCTTATTCATTCTAATATTTGGAGTCCTACTCCTAATGTTACTATAGGTGGTTCTAGGCATTTTGTCATTTTTGGTGATGATTATTCTCGCGAATGAATTTATCTTATGAAAAATCACTCTGAGATATCTCACATTTATGTTCAATTTGCCAATATGATTAAAACCCAATTTTCTCTCAACATAATTTTTTTTTGCATAGATAATCCTAAAGAATATAGAGCTACTACCTTATGTCAATGTTTTGCTACTCATGACACTATTATGTAGCGTTCTTGTCTTGGTACGTCTCAATAGAATGGATGTGCAGAGCATAAACACATGCATATTCTAGACATCATTTGGGCTCTTGTTGTGCTATCTTCTTGTCTCAACGCGATTTACATTATCAACCATACTCCTTCACCTATCATAAATAATATCTCACCTTATGAGCATCTTTATGGTCATTGTCCTTATTATCACAACCTTAGAGTTTTTGGATATGCTAGCTTTTCCTTCTTCAGTCACATGAATACACCAAACTAGAACCTCAAGCTCGATTGTGTGGGTTTTTGGGTTATGGCATTGAACATAAAGGTTATAGGTATTGGAATCCCCTCTCAGCATCTTCATATTTCCCGTCATGTTTCCTTTTAAGAACATAAGATATTTTCCTCTTTATATTTCTTTTGAGTCAGTTCATCTCCTTCATTTCTTGCTGATCCTACTATCTCTTTTTTTTTATGATGATTCTATTATAGGCACAAATGGCTCAAGCAACATTGACTCACCTCTGCCCATGCCTGATGAATCTGCTTCTACTATAGATCCTCATCCTTCTTCTCTCATCAACACTTGGTCTTCTTTTCATCCTCTACTTTGTCATTCCTCTCATGTAAGTCAACCCAATACAACCCTTTGAGACTATTATTGTTATTCTACTATTGTTTTCCTTTATGAACATCACATTTATTGCGAGGGTAGTACTATCCCTTCGTTGTATAAGGTAAAAGAATAAGAACTCACTGCTCTTATTATAACACATATATGGGATTTGGTTGATTTATCTCCAAATAAATATGTGGCTAGTGGTAAATGGGTCTGTAAAACCAAGACTAAGACTTATGGTTCAGTAGATCAACATAAAGCTCGGCTTGTATTTGAAGGATTTACTCAGGAATTTGGTATTGATTATGAAGAGATGTTTGCTCTTATGGCCCATATCACTTATGTTTGTGCTCTCGTTGCCATTGTTCTTGTCAAGCATTAGACTTTGTTTTAGATGGATATCTAGAATGTCTTCTTAAATGGGGATCTCGCTGAAGAGGTCTACATGCAACCTCCTCTAGGTTACGATCATCCACCAAATAAGGTCTGTCTTTGAAAGGCTTTATATGGAATCAAACGAGCCTTTCATATTTGGTTTTCCATGTTTAGTTCTACCATCTGTTAGTTAGGCTTTCAGTTTGATTCTCATGAATATGCATTATTTCTTCAGAAGATTGAGCAGGGTACTATTATGTTATTATTGTATGTGATGACATGATCATTACAGGTAAGATACACAGGGTGTCCATGATCTCAAGGACTTCTTTAGCTGCCAATTTAAGATGATGGATCTTTGGCAATTGAGTTATTTTTTTTTAGGTCTAGAGGCTTCCTTTAATTCTACGGGGTATTGTTTATCTCAAGCCAAGTATGCTACTGATCTTATCTCACATGCATATCTTACTTATGATAAAACTGTTAGTACACCTATTGAGGTTAATGCTTATTTTTCTGCTTCCGATGGTCCTCATCTCATCGACTATACCCTTTATCGTCAACTAGTTTGTGGTTTTATCTATCTTATTGTTACTCATCTTGACATTGCTTATGATGTTCACATTATTAGTTAGGTTCATGACAACTCCTCCGCAACTCGTTATGTAGTTCTTCTTCATATTATTTGTAATTATCAACGGTATCTTGTTTCATGATCTTCATTACTCCAATTCATCTTCTCTTTAGTTGCAAGCTTATTCAGATGTTGATTAGGCAGCTGATCTCACAGACCAACGTTTTACTACTTGTTATTGCTTCTTCCTTTGTGATTCACTTATCTCTTGGTGCAGTAAGATGCTAACCATTGTGTCTCACTCAAGTACTGAAGTTGAATACCAAGCTCTTGCTGATACTACTTCTGAGCTTTTATAGTTCACTAGTTACTTCATGATATGGGTATTCAATATGTATTGGTTACTTCTCTCCATTGTGACAATCAAAGTGTTATACAAATTGTCCATAATGATATCTTTCATGAATACACAAAATACATTGAGATTGATTGTAAATTTGTGCGTCATTATATATATCACCATACGTTTGTTTTTATCTTTGTTTCATCTGAGGATCAATATTACTAATATTTTTATCGAAGTACATTATGTATCTTTTTTTTGCAATCATATCTCTAAACTCAAGTTGTCCCCTTTTTAATCACCTTGAGTTTGAGAAGGATGTTAATATATATATATATATATATATATTTGTTAATTTGTATTTAGCTAAATATATTCACAATAGCTTGATTCTAGGCTTAATATATTAAATGTTAGTTGATTTTAAACTTAATTTATATCTTATCTATGACTCTACCTTATTTTTTTTATATGACCACGTAATATATAAATTTAATTCGAGTCGGGAGAAATTTACAAGGGGATAAAACGCTTCTAATATTTATTTTATCTAATTACAATGATTAAATTCAACACCATATTTAAGAAAAATAAGTTAATACGATTCTTACCTTATTTAGCTCATCGAGAATATACATACATGTTAATAAAAGTTTTGCTTTTAATTCAATTTAAATAAAAGGCAATGATTGCAAAAATAATGACACAACATTAATATGGAGAAAAATCGCTGTCGGCCAAGTCAGTATCTTATTAATTATATTCCAGCAAATTATTACTCCATTATTTTCTTTTTTTTATTATTAAATTTTTTAAAATTTTTGTTTGACGTTGATTGACAGTGATAAAATATATTAATAACTAAATGAGGCTGAATCGGATATTCGGTTCATGCATGTAAGAAGCAAACTTTAAAATGGATTTGGTTTGAAAAGAAAATCATTTAAAACATGATTTTTATTTTCTCATAAATACATATAATAATTATTTTTAATGGACATTATGCTTAAAAGCAACGGCGGCGATGTGTACTGATTAGAGGAACAAAAATTTTGAAAAACAATATATCTATATATATATTCATTATACATCTGTGAATGGGCAAGTGAAAGGTAATATTATATAAATATATTGTTTTTTTTTTATTTTCTTTTTAATTTTTTGATTATTATTATTTTTTATATATATGTTATATATTTTTGATATATATTTAATATATATTTGATATATATCGTATTTTTAAAAAAATATTTTTAGATATATAATATTTTTAAATATGTAGTATTTTTAAAATTTTTTTTCTAACATTAAAAATAAAAATCCTTTTTATTTTTTTAATATTTTTTAAAAATTTCCTAACTGAAATACTCAGCCAGTCCAAAATCATATTTTATAATACTGATTTACATTTATGATTTTCTCAGTGTTGTTTTGGGCTAAAAATGAAGTAAGGATAATTGGTCTCAAATTAATATATATCAATTTTTTTTTTTAGTTTAATTGCAAAATAATAATAATAATAATATATGTTTACACCTATTTCAGACTTGATTATCTTAATTTTTTTATATTATCATAGTATAAAGTATAAGATGGAAATTTTTATTAATTTTAAAGTTAAAATATAATTGATTTTTAATTTTAAAAATTAATGTGTAATATGTTTTAGTAATTAAAATGTGATGAAAAATTTATAGTTTTGTAATTAAAAATTAAAGAGCTGTGTAACAAATTTTATAGTCTTCCTTTTTTTTAATAAAATGCACTAAATATATATATATACATATATTGTATAAAATTTCAGGCTTCCACGTGTTAACTTTTTATTGATTAAAATAATTAAAAAAGTTATTTTAAAAATTTTAAAAAGTTACTATTCTCTTTATTTCTTTAATCTTTTCTTTTGTTTTTATAAAAGTAAATCAAATTTATTTTACTTTTTCCTCTTTTTGGTGGTTGTAATTGATTTATTTTTTTTATTTTTTAAATATATTGTATTTATAACACTTTATTAATATGAATAAAAATACTTAATAATTAACTAATTCTTTTCAAATTTAAAATTTTAATGATTTTTATTTTTAAGCTATTATTATCATAATAATTACATAATAATATTTAAATTATTTGATAAGAATAAAAAAAATATATTTATATATTTAAGTTAGTATAAATACTTGCAATAATGAGAAATTTTTAGAAGTATTTGATTTATATAATATATATATATACATATATTTTTTTATCAATTTAACAATAATATAGTGTTAATTAGCCTATCAAAATTACCTTTTTTTTAAGTATTTTATTTTTCTTGTAAAAAAAAAAATATTGCAAAGTGTATAAGATATATAGCATTATAATTCTTTGAAATCTTCTTACTATTTTCACGTATTATACTTATTATCTGGCCCTTTCGATTTATAATTCTGACTTTCTCCTGTTTAAAAAATAATATTAAAAGAGTCATAATGTATAATATAAAATTCATTATATTATTTGGTGAGAAACAAATTCAGAAATTTATAATAGAATGGAAATATTTTTCAAAATGGGATTATTACATATCCATTAATAACATGGAGAATTTGAGTTGAAGATTTTTTTTTTATGAGATAATTCAGACCATTTAGATTACCACTTATTCTGTAAAATTAAGAAATTAATAATAAAATATAAATATTTTCATATGTTTTTTTTTTCTAAAACGGGATTATTACGTATAATTAGTAACATATATGGGAGTTTGAATTCAATTTTCAATTTTCAAATTAGATTGTTCTATAATATCATGATGTCGCCTTTTATTTTGAACAAGATAATATGGTAAACAAATAAAGTCAAATGTACAAACTTTTATATAGTTGGAGTAGTCAATCTTCACAAAAAGAGAAATCAAAGTAATCAAAGTACAATTACACAAGAACACGAAACCATTTGACAACAAAGCATGACCTTTATTTGTATATATATATATATATATATATATATTTATTGTACAAAAATATTTACATATAAATACATTTTTATGAATAATATAAATTTTTATAATTTAAATTGACTCAAATATTTTTATCTAGTTTAGTATAATTTATTTTTTCTTAAAAAATTAATTATTTTTATTTTATAAAAATTTAAACTAAACCAATAAATGTTAACCACGGTCCTGATAATATATTGAAAGAGGGAAAAAAGATCAAAGTTTGATGTTTTCTTGGCCCTTTTTCTTTTATATTTTTAAATTTTGTTTTCATTAGAAAAAAAGGCAAAGTATGTTCTAGATTGAGAATATTCTGAGTAAATTATTTTCCATTTCATTTCAAGTTGAAAATGTTAGAAGAAAATATTAAAATGACTTGAGTTGTAATAACAATGTGCTTAAGGAATTTAATTCCCTTAGGATAAAACAAGTTATTTTATTTTTATTAAAACAGTTTTTTTCACAAGAGTCTTAAGAGCACTCATTAAAAATTTAGATAATCATAAATAAATAAATTTAAAAATAAAATAAATAAGTAAAAGTAGAGATTCTGACCTATCACTTAAAATGATAGTAATTATAATAAAATATAAATTTATCAATTTTTTTTATTCAATTTATTTTTATATTAAGTTATTTATATTTCTCTAATATAATTATTTTATAATTATATTTTATTTAAAATAATTACTTTTATAGCACTAATTAGAAAAATCATTATTAAAAATCGGCTGGAATAACACTAAAAAAGAATTCAATAATCCAATAAAAAGAAAGTTTATTGTCAGTGTGTCAAATTAAATAGTATACTCTGTAAATATACGAAAAAAAATTGCTAGTAACACTCACTTTAAGCACTCTCTTTTTTATTGGTCCAATTTTTTAAAGGAAAACATGTAATATATTATAACAGGTAAAAATAAATATAATATTATTTTTCTCTCTCTTTCTATTAATGATTAAAAATTAGTAAAATTAAATTGAAAAAACTTGTCCTTATCACTATTTCCTCTCTGTAAAAATTTTTTCACTGTAAAAAAATTTGTCTCAAAAACTTTTGATTGAAAATTGGTACTATTGACTCGTACACAAAGCACCTATATTTTTTTAATCTCAGATTTATATTTTTAAATAAATTAAATTATAATGGGTAATTTTATATTGTTATTAGAATAATTATTAATATATTTTTTATACTTAAATCAGAAAAAAAAAATTATATTTACTTTATAAAAATAGATGAAGGAGAAAAATGATATTTAGTAATAGAAAGAGAGAAAAATAATACTATATTTACTTGTATTTGTTTCAATATGCTTCAATTTATCTTTAAAAATTGAATCAATTGAAAAGAAAATATTTAAAGGGAGTGTTTATAATGTGTATTGTTAGACACATCAAAATATAATTTAATGATAAATATATATGCATGCATTTATCTGAATAATAGATTTATAACCAATTTCTCAAATATTAAAAATTTTTTTTTTATATTGCTAGTATTCCTTGGAGGCAAAAAGATGAACGCTAAGGTTAATGTTAATGGGAGAGGAAAAATAGGGATAATGGCAACGTCAAAATCAGTTAGCAAAATAACTCGAGTTTTCAGGTAACCAATTTTAATTTTAGGAAATATATGTTCAAAATATTTTTTAAAAATGATGAAAAATTAAATTACTGAATCAACCTTAACACTAAAGATCCCACCAAATTGTCTTGGCTAGTGCTAGGCTCGTATGCGCACCAACTCACTCACTCTCTTGCTTCTTTACTGAGCCCATAACAAGTAGCTTACTATAAAGTGAATGGAAAGCCTATAAATAAAAGATGTGGGTTAAAACAGAATAGCAAACCTTTTGAAATAACTCACAATATTCACAAAAATATCCACTTATTTCAAAAGGTTTGAAAAATATTTTTACTGGGTTACTAACATGAATGTAACTGCATCATATCTAGTATCTTTTCAACTATAAACTAGATCTAAAAAGACGAGATATAACTTACTGAATAATTAGGGGTAATTTGCACGAATGATGTCTAAATTATGGGGTTGATTCTAATATGGTCACACGTGAATTTTTTTTCTTTATTAAAGTTACTAAATATTTAAATAATTCTATCATAGTTTTTAGGCATGAATTTGATGAATTTTGATGACGTGTCCTGCAACCTTTACTGACTCATCATCTATTTTGACAAAAACGCGTGACACATCAGCTATTTAGCCACATCATCACCAACTCATCACCTCCCTCTCCTTTCATCAGCCACATTTTACTGTTTAAAAAGGGAAAAATTTTTCCTAAAAATAAATACTCCAAAATCAGCCAAATCCCTAACATTTCCAAGCATTTCTTCTTCAAAATTTCTCTCAAATCCTTTCAACCCCTTCAATTCTTGACTCCTTGTACACAAAAGTAAAGCCCTTTAACAATGGTGAGAAATATGGTCTGCAAGTGTGGGCTTTCAATGCATAAGAAGACCTCATGGACAGTGCACAATCCGAAAAGAAGGTTCTTTGGTTGCCATAATTATGGTATAAGTGTGAGCTTTACTATATTATGGTGTTTGTTTATAGGGATGATTTTGAGTAATATTAGTTTAATATGGGTTGCTATTTGTATAGGTACTTGACAGGGAGTAGGTCGATTTTGCAAGTATTTTAGATGGTACGATGAACCTATGGACAACAGAGCCAAAAAGGTGATACATGGTCTTTTGAAGAGGCTAAACAGAAAGCAGGATCAAACTGAGATGGTTCCTTTTGATGAGGTTCCTGAAGTTGACATGGTGGGAGACAGAGAATGTGAGATGAGCTTTACTAGAGATATGAACTCAATGGTGGTGAATGAGAACAAGAAAAAGGAAGGAAAAATATTCTTCTTGATGTCTTTTTTCGCAGTGTTTGTTGTTGGTTGGGTGTTGGGTGTATGTATGAGGAGTTAGTGGTGTTGTGTTATGTGTTGGGTTTAGGGTAGTGTTCTGTTTTAGGTATTGTTTTGTTTTGTGGTTATGTTTGGGATTCAATAGAAGATGAAAAAATATTATTGTGTACTTTGACTTGTCATTATGACTATTTTTACTGAATGAAATATATATATTTTCACTCAAATTACTTTGGCTTAATATGTATAATGTGTATATATTTTCACTAAAAAAATATTGCATTTTTAAATAGAACCAATAATGCATTTGAACAATCATTTCTAAACAAACAATAGAGGACAAAAAAGATGCCCTGTTATTGAATAAAACAGACAGATTAGTAAAATAAAAATAGTCATTATATATGTAAAAACTATTATTTGGAAGCTTAGTGTGTAACATTATGTATAGCAATATGAACCTTTCCAACTAGTTGGACCAACTGTTTTTAACAAAAACAAAATGGCAGATGAGGTTCACACTGACCAAAAATAAAATATATAAAATTTATATCACATCCCCATCATTCACACATCTCAAGTTCTTTAAGAGAAACCCTAGCTTCCAATAAATAGATCACACAAAAAGGAGTTCAAAATGCTCTCAAAATTTCCTGCTGGTTCGTTGCTATGTTCACTGCTTCTTCTTTAGAGCTTGCATTTCTGCTATTGTTGGATCTGATGTCTCTGCAGTCTTCTTATTGATCTTCCTTGTTAATGCTGTTGTATTTGTTATAGATCTGAACACATGTCAACTTGAACTTTTATAGGAAGACCTCCATGGCTACTGTTTTGTGGGCTGTATTGTTGAATTATGGATCTAAGGACATGCTTCCTTTGTATGCTAATCTTCTTCTTGTTCGCATTTTTCATGTTTGACTCCCCTCTTGCTATTGAAATTTCATTCAATTTTGCAAATTTTGTATGTTTCCTACGTGATTCCATAGTATCCTGCAATAGCATACAATATACTTATATTAGAAAGCATCTATGGGTTTAGATAACTTGTAATTTAATAATTTTTTACTGTACCTTGGTAATTATTTGCACTTCATCTTCACTGTCACTACTTGAGTTTGATTTAGTTATTGCCTGTATAAGTATATCTATGTCTCTATCATCTTGAGTTGGATTAGGGACTTGAGAGAACTGTGGTTGATTCAAAGACTGTACAATCTCATCATGGTTCTCCAACTCAAGAGATCTTGGACATGTTACTCCAAATTCACTCAAGTCAACTTGTGGTATTATTTATAGTTTGGTTGGTAACCTGGACATAAAACACACAATATTAATGTTGCACTTTAAGAAATTAAAAAGAAAATAGATCACTCATATCAGGCATCCATTTCATAATGCAAGGATATGGATTGACTTGTTTTTCTTTGGTTCTTGTCTTTCTTTCCCACTTGTCATATGCCTTTTTGCAATACTCTTAACCTACATTAGATTGGAGATATCAATTCACAAATGATTTGGGTATATATATATTTGAATAAAAAGTAACTTTCAATCTTTGAGAACTCACAGGTAATTTGGGTACCCTTTTTGTTACAAGTGGTTGTTTTTCTGATGATGTGCAATGTCTTCTGTTATGGCCAGCCTCACCACACTTCCCACAATACATTATGATACCCCTTTTACTGACCGTATTGTTCCTAGCCACATTGTCTAGCTCCTCTTGTTCTAGTGTCCTCAATTTAGCTTTCTTGCCTTTTCTCTTAGGAGTAGGTTTAGGAGGGGGTTGTAATGGAGGTTCCTCACTCCTAGGTCACAACTCAAAACCAGTAATAGGGTCAATGCATCGTGCATATATCTTTAGGAATGTTCTCACAGTATAACAATCATCAATGTAATCCTCTGGATGTTCATTATTTATTGCTAATGCATTGCATGTATGTGCACAAGGGATGCATGTTAGCTCCCATCTCCTATAACTATAAGTCCTCTCAACTTTATCTATCACATATTAAACTCTAGACCCACTACTTGACATTTGTTACCCCCGTACCACACACTTGAATACATGCTGCTGAAATTCTTAATCTTCTCTAAATTTTTTTAAACCTTAGGACATATTGGTCATCTCATCCTCATCATAGCTTATCTTTTGACTTTCAACCTTTTCATTACCTTAGTCCTAATCATTTCTAACATAGTTATAACCCCCTTATCCTTAACTTCTAATATATAGGCATTAAAGCATTCACATATGTTATTTAAAGTAAGTCACATTTAGAATGAGTAAGGAAATGTGACCTTGGCCACAATTGGGGAGGTTTAGCACTCAACCATCTGTACGCATCCTTGTCTTTCTCTACAATGGACTCCACTTCACTCTCAAACTTCTACAGGTCAGTGGTTGTTTTTCTGGTGATGTACAATTTTTTCTATTATGGTCAGCCTCACCACACTTTCCACAATGTTTTGTGATGCCCCTTTTATTTACCCTATTGTTTCTAGCCACATTGTCCAGCTCATCTTATTCTAGTCTCCTCAATTTAGCTTTCTTGCCTTTTCTCTTAGGAGTAGGTTTAGGAAGGGGTTGTAATAGGGGTTCCTTACTCATAGGCCACAACTCAAAACTAGTAATAGGGTCAATGCAACGTGTATATATCTTTAGGAATGTTCTCACAGTATAACAATCATCAATGTAATCCTCTGGATGTTCATTATTCATTATGCATTGCATGCATGTGCACAAGGGATGCATGTTAGCTCTCATCTCCTATAACTACAAGTCCTCTCAACTTTATCTATCACATATTGACCTCTAGGATCCACTACTTGACATTTGTTACCCTCATACCACACACTTGAATACATGCTGCTGAAATTCTTAATCTTCTCTATTTTTTTTAAACCTTAGTGTAACACCTCAACCTAAACCCTATTGGAACCCTTAAAGAGGGACTTAGGGGAAAATTTTTGCTTTCTTTATAATATGTTGTTATTGTGTATTTATGCATGAAAATGATATGTATGCATGTTATATGAGTTGATTTTAGGCATAGAAGTGATTTAAAGGCTGTTAGGACAAAATCGAGAAATTTTGACATTTTGGTGAATTGGAGGCAAAATGGTCATTTCACAACCCCTTCGGATTTTGATGGATTTAACATTATTTTTGAAGAAAGAAAATAATTTAAGTGAATGTAAATGGTATTATTAAGTTTATTTGAATAATAGATGGAAAAATAAACCCAGTTGAAAACAGTTCCCGGCAAGCTGCTCAATTGAGGTGCTTGAGGAGCTTGAGGTGCTTCGATTGTACTAAGGGCATTTTAGTATTTTCCTTCATGATATGGGATTATAGAGTGTGTGCAACCTTATGGTATTAGTTTAGGATTGATTAAATCTAACCATTAGATTAAATGATGGAAATTAGTTGATTTGGAGAACTTTGTGTTATGGCCGAAATCATGGATAGGTTAGGATTTGGTATACATTTTATGGTTTTAGGTGTTTAATGCTTGGAATGAGTAGTATTTGATGTATATGTGATGAATGGTTGGTTTAAAGTTGAAAAAGAAATCATTAAGATGAAAGGTTGTTTTGGCCGAATGGAATGAAATAGATTAATGGTTTATGTTTTGATGTTTGTTAGGTTTAAATGCTTAAATGTCATACATTGGATGTATTTGGATGATATTGGATGAAATGGTATTGAAAAATGAAGAAAAAGGATAATTTTTGTTTAAGTTAATGGATATGAATTTGGTTAGTTTAAGGTGGTATCAGAGCTTAAGGTTTATAGAACCTATAGTGTTTGCATTTTAGTAGTAATAGAAGTACCATGGAATCTAGGATGTTTATATATCGTCAAAAATGACAAGTCTTCATCTTTGTTTGAAATTCTGCGTACCCATAAACTAAATATTCTTTTATATATGTTGTTTGGTTCAGTGTGCTAGGATGTCAGAGGGGGAAACTAGGC
>CANXYC010720587.1:0-38805 GCA_948193065.1 Aleurites moluccanus
ATCTGTGGGTATAGAGTCATATATATATATATATATATATATATATATATATATATATATATATATATAATTTTAGTGAAAAGGAAAAGTTGAAAAATATTTTGGAATACTGAAAATAAGAATAATGGCAAAAACGTAAATAAGTCGAACTTTAGGGGTATTTTGGGAAAACCACTGTATATGTTTCAGAATGGCTCTGGAACTATTTTTATAATAAACTACAGATACAAATAAGCATTTTTAGTTCCCACTTTTAAATTTAATTCTCAACAGAATAGACAAAATAAATTACAAAAGAAAGTGGGGTCAAAGTCTAATTATTGGATAGTTTAAGGACCAAAATGTAATTCTCCATTTAACCCACCTATATGAGCAACACTTATAAAATTTTTACCATTCTTCTTCCTTCTCTCTTCTTTGGTCGAACCTCCTCCCATCTTTTCCCCACCATTTTTCAAGCAAAATTCTAGGAAAAACCTGTAGAAAACTTGAAAGCAACCTTTGAATCTTCCATTTCCATACAAATCTCACTTGGAAAATCAAAGAATTTCAAGAACCATCACCATTAGGGATTCGGCCCACTCACCATTGAAAGGTATCAAGTTGATTTCTTTAATTTGTTTGATGATTTAGGAGTGTTGGATGATGAATAGAATGGGTTTTGTGTTCAATTGCATCAATTGATGCTTTGGTGAATTTTCCCCAAATTGAAACCCTAGATTGAAGTTGTGTGGAGTCAAACTCTAAATTGATGTTAGTTAATATTTAATTAGCTTAGAATATATTAATTGGAGGCTAATGGATGAATATTTTATGGTTGGTTGGTTGTAGAAAACAAGAAATTGGAAGAATGCCACTTTTGCCTTCTTTAGAGATTTTGGTGAAAAATCAATTTTGCTAGCCTAGTTGAAGTGTGACGTGAGGTTAATATGCATCATTTTTCATGTCTAATGCATTGATTTGATGATTGAAACCCTCCCCTAAAAACCCAATGTTGGCCAAATGGCCTAGCACTATTTATACTCTTGGATTTTGTTTGGTTTCCTTCATGTTTCACTTGCCAATTTTATCCTTTAAATGTTGTTTATTGTTGGATATCTATTACTTATTGAGTTGCCTTGATTGAGAGCTTATTGTTAATTATATGGGCAATGTCAATGTTGCACCATAACCTAGCCAAATTGTCCATTCAATGTTGCACACCATGTGTTTGATGAAATGCCTAGTTCATTTGCCATAGGCCTACCATTTGTTTCATCCATAGGCCTATCATTTGAATGCCTATGTCGCCAGTGACATTGGCTAGCCAATTGAGCCAACCATTTGACCTTAGATGTCCAACTTGTGTTCCATCCTAATGATTGTTGTTATACCTATTGCTATTGCTTTTGCATATTTTATTGCTTATCCATTGCTTACTTGCAGTCTCGTTTGATTTATTCACAAGCTATTGATTATTGATGAGACAGTTGTCTTATATTGTTATTCTTTGACTTGTTTCCATGTTTATATTCGTTCTAATGTGATTTGATAGAGCTATCTTACCGACGTGGTAGCGGGTAAACACTGTCGACAATATGCACATTGTATACTGGATACCCTAGCTGGGAAGGGTTAACTGTCCTAGTCATAAGACCTGATCAGTCTTATATATATTGACATGTGATTGATATATGTTATACATGTTCATGGCCCACTATCTATCTTATCTACATGATATGAGCTTCATTGACTTGCTTATTGATTATGTAGCTCTTTACTATATTCTGGTTCCTCATTCTATAATCGGTGTGCAACTTATTATTTATTGATTATCTTTCTATTATTTATTGTTATCCTAGCCATTTCCTTTAGATGATGCATATTAGATTCACTGAGTATTTAATACTCATCCCGTTAGTTGTATTTAATACTCTTGGAGTGGAAACACTTGCCTTTAGTTGCACCAACTGTCCTATTCACAGCTTGGTTCTTGTTAATGGAGAACTTGAGCTTAAGTGGGTCAACTTTCTTCTTCTTACTTGTACTCTTTCTGGACTTTCCAGAGGATTCAACAATAAGAGCCGTCTCTTTTCCCTTTCCCTACCCTTTCATGTATTTTTTTGCTATGATAAGCAAGTTGAGAAGATCTACCAATGTGGATTCAATATTGTTCATATGATAGTTCATAATGAACCCAGAGTAAAAATCTAGTAATGAATGACGAATCAAGTCAGTATGTTGGTGAAAGTCTATGGTAAAATCTAGGTTCTCGAGCGCCTTGATATACCCAATCATACACTTGACATGTTTGCCTACTGACGATCCTTCTGTCATTCTTGACCTGAACAACTGCTTAGCTAGGTCATATCGAGCAGGTCGACTCCGCTCTCCATACATCTCCTTTAGATAGAGCAGAATCT
Organism: Aleurites moluccanus; assembly: GCA_948193065.1. Classification (NCBI taxonomy): domain Eukaryota; kingdom Viridiplantae; phylum Streptophyta; class Magnoliopsida; order Malpighiales; family Euphorbiaceae; genus Aleurites; species Aleurites moluccanus. Next base: position 2,403 of record CANXYC010720587.1, read on the forward strand.
CTTAAGCAGAGTTCATATTATTGTGCGATTTATGTATCTCATCCTTTATGGATGACAACATATCGCATCGAACAGACAGATCATCATCTTGCCACTTTTTAAGTCTCATGTTCCTTTAGGGATGCTCCTTCTGGCAAGGGCCCCAGGATAGGAGAATCAAGTACATATTTGATTATATCCTTTAATAGAACAATCTTGAGATTCCTAAACCAGTCAGTGAAATGTTTCCCAGTGAGCCTACAGCGGTCGAATATAGATGCAATTGGGTTGGTGGATGTATTTGCCATAATTAAATCTGGTGATTCACTATAGAAAATTAATCAAGTTCATTAGTTATCTTATTAACATATTAATAACCACCATAAAGATTTGGTCTTTAATCAATTTATAGTCTTCCCACTAATTTATACAATAAGCACAAAAATATAGGTCTTGGCCAAAAATAGGTGGCTCTGATACCACTTGTAGGCAAAGTTTTTTCATATCGGGTGTGTTTAAAGTGTAAAAATCGCAGCAGAAACTATTTAAAATTTTAACTAATAAGAACACCCTACAAGGATCTACTATTTTATGGCCAAAACACATCATACTGTCATGACTAACTTTTGGGCCATGATGGTCCTAGGGCATAAGTAGACCTAAGGTCACTGAAAATCCGTAGAACCCATAAACAATCCATTTATCAATCATTCAATCAATATTAACTCATTCATCAATGCTTAAATTCTATTTATTAGTTATAAATTTTACAGAAATTTTTCTAGAGTTTCCTTTGTAATTTTAACCTTATTCCCGACCTAAAATCGGGTCTATCAAAAATTACACAGCCTACAGTAAAAATTATTTTTACACTCTTAATAATTTGCCATCCTTATACCATCAATTTCACAGTCTAACAGACATATATGACACTTCTAAAATCTCTATTAAAACATGTGAATGTCATTTTAACATGTTCAGTATCACTGTCTCTATCATTTCACTATCATTATCATTATCAATCATTAATTATTACACATTACATTTTGAATGCCACTGAATCATCAATTATTTCAATGTTCATACATCATTATAGTACATAATCACCTAATTTCACATAGTACCATGGAGCTCTAAGAATTGACACTCATGACTTTTAGAGAATAAAATTCTACCTCGATGTACTTGACATCCCAAGTTGAAAATGAAATTGACTTGGAATCATGTTCCTCTATTTCATTCTTGTAAAAATTATAAACCATTATTTGGTGAGTATAAAATACTCAGTGAGCATGTATACATCATTAAACAGGTGATATAAGCATATGATAACAAAGGATAACAAGGGTAGTCAAGTATCAATAAATACGATGAATGGATATCAATATATCAAATTTACATGTTAAGGTTAATTAATTTGCACACCAAATGTCTTTGGAAGTTTGGAACATATAACAATCAAATTGATGATAGAATGGCCATCAATGGTAAGCAATAAGATATAAGCTTGGAATCAATGAACAGATAAACAATACTCGTATCATGTAGATAAGATAATGATAAGACAAATAAAGGGCCATGAAACTCGTATCACATGTATACATAAGACTGATCAGGTCTTATGGCTAGGACAATTAACCCTTCCCAGCTAGGGTATCACATGTAGTCAATGTGCACATTGCCGACAATATGTACCCACTACCCTTTCGGTGAGGCAGCTCTGTTAAATCTCATGTAAATAGGCCAATGGAAATCAATAGTAATATCCAGTATGCATTAGGAACATTACGGTACACTGGCTTTTAATTGATACACATGGGTTTATTTGTCAATCAGTATTAATACATTTTACTAATCATGTATCGGTTTCTTTTCTTGATACAAAGATAGTAATTAACAATAAATATCATGGTTAAACATTTGGTGTGCATACTTTTAGGAACATTTTAGGTACATTATCAATCAAGTACAATAGGCATTTCAATCTCAATAACAATTAATGAATATGGATGATTTCAATCTTTGGGAATGATTAAAGAATGATCAACAATAGCAAGGTGACATTTTAATCAAGAAGGAAATATGTTCTTCGGATCAACAAAATCAAGGCATGAATATGATGTATACATTACTTACCTTAGCTTATGATTTGAATATTTTCCTTTTTCCTTTATCCTTGATTCTTTGCCTTATCTCTTATAGTACCCATCATGACTCTTTTTTATTCTCTACTCTACATATCCAATTAATTTCCATTTAGATACTATTTAACATAAAATTACATTACTTATACTTATATTAAAGATAATTCCTCAAATTTTCAAGTTTTAGGTTTCGCCTATAAAGAACCTTTACTGGCAGTCTACATTACTCATATCTCTCTCTACACTTATCCAATTGCTTCAATTCTTGTTCCTAATTAAACTTAACATATTTTAACATATCCAAATTTCACATTAAAATCATTACTACACAATTTATGGTGTTAATTTAAACTTAAGCTTATAATCAGCCCTACTGCCTGCATTATGCCTACAAATCTTATTCTGGCAGATACTGTTATTTTGCTAATAAATTAATCAATACTTTACCAATTATTGTAATTCATTTTCCTATTGTAAGTATACAAATAAAATTAGAATATATTTAAATTTTAGAATTTTTGGATCACTGAATAATTATTAGTGAATTTTTAGATTTAAACTACTGCCCTAAAACTTTTATCTAGACATACCCTAATTCCATGCCTATAATTAATGTCGTGCTCATAAAATTACAAAACCATTTTATAAAAATTTATATAATATATAAATGAACATTTTTCATGTTTAACACTTTCTATAATTCAAATTTAAGGTCCTTATATTAATAGAACTCTGTAACCTATGTTATGTTAAATAATCATTCCGGGCAGTCTATACTTATAACCTAATATCTCATAAATCACAAATCCAATTGAAAAGGCCTTTCACAAGATTATAGTTAAGACATAAATAAATACTTTTCATGTTGAAGTCTTCTTCTAATTCTGTCTCTAACGGTTTGTACAATAAAAATATATTAGAATTTTCTAGAAAACTTAATTCCAGGTCAGTCACAGTTTTTACTCAATAACTCTTTTCTCACTTAGAATTTTCCAAATTAATTTATAGACATCTAATTAATATATTTATCTACAACTTTCATGTTTTAGCCATCTTCAAATCCAGTCATTAAAATTTTGAAATATTAACCACAATTTATTGCCTCAAATCAGATTTCAGAAACTATATAAACCCTAGCTCATTCTTTACATTTTTAACTTAATTACCTCAATTATTTGCCACATCAAACCTTAGAAATCTTAAATACAATTAAAAATGGTAAGTTTAGAATTATTACCTTGATTTAAAACACTTGAATTCTATCTTCTTTGATCCCTCCAAATAGCTTCACATAATCTCCATCAACTTCCTTTCTTAACTCTTCTTTCTCTCATCTCTTCCTATCTTTTTTTGATTGATTTCTATGGAAAGGTTAAGAGAAAATTTTTGGTTGTTTCTCTATACATGGTTCAGCCAACTCTCCTCCTCTATTTGCTATTTCCATCTTCTTTTTATATACACCAAAAACCAACCCAAAAAGAAAAGAAGTGAAAAGAAAGAATTTTCTAGAATTTTTTATAATTTGTCAATTTTTTTCATTAATTGATAAATTAATTAATTATTTTCTATCACAAATATCATCTCCCCACCACCATGGCCAGACACCTAGCTCCCTTTCTAGAAAGGGTGGGTCCCACAACTTTGTTTAATTGTACTTTGGCCCAAAATTTTTCTTATTTGCATTTTTGACCCCAAAACTTTCTGTAATTTATTCTGTCTATTCTGTTTAGATTAAATCTCAAGTGTGGGGAGTGAAATATCTTATTTTAAGTTGTTCTATCATTTAAAAATAGTTCTGGGTCAATTCTGAATCCTAGACAGTGGATTTTGATAATTCTCCCCAAAGTTGCCTTTATTTATAATTTTGCCATTACTCTTATTAGTATTCCACAACATTTTTCAACTCTTTATTTTCACTATAATTTCACATAAAATTAACTAACTTAATCCCCCAGGTTTGGGTAAAAAAAATTCTTAAATTAGCCGGACTGTTATTTTCCAGGAAGTGTAATTAACACCAGCATTTTTCAGGACAGTGTCTAAAAAATGGCCTGGTTGAGTCTCAAAAATTCTTGAACATAGTAACTCCATCTTCATCAATCATTTTGCGCACCTCCTGTCCTTCTAGGGCACGCCTAGTGCAGCAATTGGTGGCATAGTGACTGGTGGAGATACATGTCTCACTTGTTTCAATTCTTGTAACTCTTTTCTTAATTCTAATACTTCTTTTCTCCATGGCTCGTCTACTTCACTTACTTCATATGTTATTCTTCTTGCTTTAGGGGGTTCCATTAATTATTCCCATATCAATGATTCATTGGAAGCTACTTCGGGTTCTCTAATATGTTCCTCATTTATACCTCTACCACATCCTCCACCTCATCCTCGCCTTCTAGGTAGCATCTTTAGTCACTATTAAGAATAGAAACAAGAGTATATTACATAACGGACAACATAGATAAATACACATATAGTGAATAACTTGGAAATGTATCGCATCCCAATTTTGGAACATGACGGTCCTAGGATGTGGGAATAGCTTAATTCTACCAACATCCGTAGAACCCTTGCTATAACTTACAATCATCACCTATTATAATAATTCTATAATCAATATCCTCATTTCATCTGTCTTCAATAATGAATATTTCCATATCCATAATATACATGCATTTAGGAAAATGTTCATAAGTATTGTTTATACATCATTATATACATCACTAGCCCACTTAATTACATAACCATGGAGCTTCTAGGATTGCAAAATAAAAGTACAAACTTGGTAATTACATTGCAAAAGATGGATTTGTTCCAATTGAGGAAGAAAGTCTAGAAACCGCCTTACTCTTTACTTGAAAAGTATTAAACCACTAAACGGGTGAGTATTTAATACTCAGTCATACATTTAGGCTAGGTAGATAATAAATAAACAAGTGGTAAACAATGGATGGTTCAATAGTTAGCACCCCAAATGTTAAATCCATGATTATGGAAAGAATATTAGGTAATAAGACTTAATCTCAAGATCAAGAAGAATTAATAACTAAATGATACATATAGCATGTAAATATAACAAATAATGGGCCTTGAATAAATTTTTATCTCATTTCAAATCAATTAAATTACATAAGGCAGGCTGGGCCCTATGATTAGGACATTAACCCTTCCAAGCAAGGGTTTAGAATATTTATTATACACAATACTGATGGAATTTACCCACTACCCATTCGGTAAGGTAGCTCTATCATATCAACACATAAAAAGGTAATAGGAAACAAATTTTTTATCAAATAATCAAAAGATTCAAAATAAATCAATCTCATTTATAATAAGCTTAATTGGTTCACAAATGTCAAACAATGTCTCATTTGATCAATAATCATACACAAGGGACATTAAAGCATAGGTTTGCCATAAAACTCAAGTTTGGATCAAGGTAAAATATGCCAAAAATGTATATTTGTGTTGGCGAGATGGCTACTCACTTGTGTATCATGTCCCAATTTTAGGGCATGATGATCCTAGGATGTGGGGATTGCATAATGCTACCAACACTCATGGAACCGCTATTGTGACCTATTATAGCAATCTTACAATCAATTTCCCCAATCTATTTGTCATCATCATTAAATGTTTCCATATCTATAGTAACCCATGCATATTTACAATATACCATACATTCTGGATAATAATTGCTTCTATTATTTACATAATATTTTATACATATCTAGTTCATTTATATACAGTACCATGGAGCTTCTATGGATACAAAAAAAAGTACAAGCCTTCACATTTACATTGCAAAAAGACAGTCTAGTCCCAGTTGAAGAAGAAAATATGGGAACCCTTTACTCCTGACCTGAAAAATGTTAAAACACTAAATGGTGAGTATAAAAATACAAGTGAGCTAAATATATATTATCATACATTATGTAAGGTAAATAATAATTAGTCAAAGAAATGGTCAATAAGTAACTCAATGGTCATACAATGAAAGCTAAATAAAAATTTAAATAACTGACACACCAAATGTTAACTTATAGGTAGGCAAGAAGGATAATCAATCAATAATAGAATAATCAGGGGTTTTTCAATCAAACTCAATGGAAGGATCATATAAGATCAATAATTCAATGGAAACTTATAACATGTAAATATAACAGATAATGGGCCTTGAACACATTTCAATCTTATTTCATATCATGTAGAAAACATAAGGCAGACAATTATCTTATGGCTAAGACATTAAACATTTCCAACTAAGGTTTAAAATATTCATTGTGTACAATGATGATTACCCACTACCCTATCGGTAAGGTAAGTTTTCATATTAACATATATAAAGGTAAAAAGAACTCATTTAAAATGCCAAATGGCTAATGGAATACAATATGGTACAATCAATGATCAATGAACTATTTGGCTTCTTATTAAGCAATTGTTGTCTTGATACATCAATAAACAAGTGTTTAGAACATTAGTTCATAGGCCAAATGCCATAAAACATAAATTTAGCTTAGGTACAAAACATGTCAAATAGGGTCAATTGCGCTGTTGAAATGGCTAGTCACTCGCGTTGGCGAAACTGGTGGCAATTTGTAAGCTTATGAAAAAATACAAAAGGCATTTCATCGAACACCTGGTGTGCAATATTTAAATACTAGTTGGAAAGGGTAAAAGAGTAAGTTCAATAAAACCTATATTTCACAAATCAAGTTCACAATACTCTCAATTCAAGGTACATTTCAAATTACATATGATTATAAGAAAAATGGATCAATTCATGCCTTGAAAATCAACAAAATTTCAAAGGAAATGTGGTTTGGACAAGGGGCTGCAATATACCAAATCAATTTCTTAATTTCAAATAATGGTTTAGGCATGTATAAAAATATATAAATGACTCACCTAAATAGTCGGTTCGATAAAAAACTCCTTAAAACTCCAAGTTGCTAAATTAGGTTCACTCATTCATTTTGCTGGACAGCTTAAGCAGTATGCAATAAACTAGTAATTCATCATAGAAAATAATGCCATATTAATCTGAAATTTTCATGAGAACTAGATAACGTATTTTTTAAGTTTCATATTAAATTTCATCCAAAAAAAATATCATTTGCTCCATGAATTAAATTAATTATAGTAGCTATAATATTATATCTTACACATAATCACTCTGTGGAAGCCTTGACTCAATTACATATATCTATAGCTATAAGTATCCAATTACTTCAATTATTTTTTCCTATTAAATTAAACACATAAGGATACAACATATCCAAAATTCAGCTTAATATCTATTTTGTAAAACATTTGGTGAATATCTAAAACTTACCCTATTTTCGTGTAAGTGTCAATTCGGGCAGATTCTATTGTCTTGATTGCATCTTACAATGTACATATTCAATTGAAAAAATATTTTACAATCATCTATTTAACATATAATGGAACACTTTTCATGTTTTATACTTTGTCAAAATCATTCTTTAAGACCATAAAAATTCAAGTGAAATTTTATGCCTTAACATGTGTTAAACATTGAAATTTCTTAATAACTACTACCATTAACTCTTAAAGATTAAAAAAGAAAGCAAATAAACAATTTTACCTATTAATTTTGGTATGGCATAAACACTAACTAGGGTTATTCATATTTTTTTTTCTTTTTGTTTCTTTGATTATATTTGGTGCAAGATAGGTCTAATTTGATGTTTTACTAGGTCTATCAATTTCCTTTGAAATTCTTTGAAAGATTTTGATGGGGAAGGATGAGAGAATTTCAGCCATAAGGTGGTGAAGGAGAAGGAAGAAGAAATGAATGGGAGAATAAGACAAATGGGAGCCTTTTATACTATTTAGACTTTTGGTAATTCAGTTTTCTTCCTCGGCACTTTAAACATTTGTATTTTGGCCTCGTAACTTACAAATATTCACCTTTTTGTCCCACTTTAATTATGAAATAGTATTTATTATATTCCTCCAGCTTATGATTCTAATGGTGCATTTAAATGTATGCACTTCCAAATTCGCTAGAAAAACGAAGCACCGAAGTGCCTGTTTAACTTTTGGGGTCGATTTTTGCGACTTGTCTAATTGTTAACATATGATGTTCCTATGGTTAAATGGAGTACTTATGTGTTTAAAATGACAAACATTTTAGAGTGTTACTGTTGGTGATATTATAGTATGCCTTAGAACAATGCTACTTTTGTTGTAATTATTTGTAACCAAATTTCCCCATAATGGCAATAAATAGTATTCTTATTTATGATGATGTGTAATGCTTTCATTTATTTAGAATACTAGTCCATAAGATTCTTGTTAGATAAGTTTTTCTCATATTGGAGAATTGTATGATAGCTCTATCTAGTACAAGATCTTAAAATATGTTCATGGTCGTAGGACTCCTCGCTTGGGGCAACATTAGTCCAAATAGACTATCACCTCCATTTGTCTTCCAGCTAGTTGGATACTAATGGAAAGGAAGTGTTACATCCTGATTTTAAAACATGACAGTCCTAGGATGCAGGAGATGCCAAAGGTGACCGGCACTTGTAGAACCCAGTATCACTTACTAATAACAATTACTACAATTTATTAATCAAATACTCAATTACTATTCATTCTGGCATTTTATAATCAGTTTGTAATCCATTCTACAATTTGTTTGTATTTACCATCATTTCATGTCATAATAGAAATTATACTCCATAATATGCCATACATAAATATACATAATCTAACTATGCCATTATACAACCCATAGAGCTACTAAAATATATACATACAAAATACAGTGTTTTTAATAACACTACAGGATTCCTTGGGAAGCAATAGTCAAGAATGCCTACTACTCTGCACTTGGAAAGGGAAATAATGAAAGGGTGAATATATAAGATACTCAGTGAATCTAATATGTATCGATCAACAGTAAAGACTGGAATAGTCAATGAATAATAGGCAAATGAATAAATAATAACAATATCCAGTTACAGTAAATGACTATAGAATCAGTAATCAAATCAGTGGAAAATATATCTCATGGATAAGATAGATAAAGGGCCATGAAACGCATAACACATGTATCCATCATATATCAATAAACATAAGACTGATCAGGTCTTATGGCTAGGATCATTAACCCTTATCAGCTAAGGTATCATTATACAATGTGCACATTGCAGACTGTATGTACCGACTATCCCGTCGGAGAGGTAGCTCTGTCAAATCACATTTGAGCCATAATAGGTATAGAACAAGTCAATAGATACCATTAAACAACAATGGTATCACAAAGTATCAATAACTCAATAACAATCAAATGAAGTTGCAATTTAAACAATGAATTAGCAATAATAATTAGATATACAATAGCAAAAGGTTTGGCAATTAACAATGGGATAAAACATAGGTTGGTCATACATGAACAAAAGGTTGGCACAATTGGCACGCCAATGTCGCTAGCGACGATGGCATTCAAATGGTAGGCCTATAAATGAAACAAATGATAGGCCTATGGCAAAATGAACTAGGCATTTTGTCAAACACATGGTGTGCAACAATGAATAGACAAATTGGCATAGTTTGGGTGCAATTCCAACATTGCCCTAGTAATCAACAACAACTCACAATGTAGGAATTTCAATAATCAATAGATATCCAACTACAAACAACAATTAAAGGATCAAATAGGCTTAGAATTCCAAAGGAAAACAAAGCAAAAACCATGACATGAATAGTAAAAGTTATGTTCAGCCAAAATGAAGGTTTTCATGGTAGGTTTCCAATCAACATTTTAATACTATAGACATGTTAAATGATGCATATTAAACTCACCTTATACCTCAAATCACCTAGCAAAATTGATTTGCCACCAATTTCTTCAAAGGAGGCAAAATCTACAATCTTCCAAATCTTTGTGTTTTACACCAAATTAACCACAAATAATCCATCCATTAGCTTCCAATTAACATATTCTAAGCTTAATTAATATAAAATAACACTAAATCAAATAGCTAAATCACACAACTTGAGATTAGGGTTTGGATTTGGGAAAAACCCACCAATTGCATCAATTAATGCAATTAATCACCAAACCCATTCTATTCATCATCTAACACACCTAAAACAACCATTAAACTAAAGAAATGAACTTGTTACCTTGTGTGAGTGATCCACCTAAAATCCCAAAGATATTGGATCTTGATTTCCTTTGATTGTCCATGCAAAATTTGCAAAGAAATGAAAGAATCAAAGGTTGTTTATAGGTTTTCTTTTGATTTTCCCTTGAAAATTGACTTGAAAATGACTGAGAAAGGCAAGGGTGGGTTCAGCCAAGCTTGGTGGGAGGAAGAAGATGACCAACAAAATGTCTAAGTGTTTCTTATATAGGTGGGTCAAATGAAAAATTACAAATAAGTCCTTAAACTATCAAATAATCATACTTTGACCTCACATTCTTTTGTAATTTATTTTGTTAATTCTGTTGAGAATTAGATTTCAAAGTGGGAAATTAAATAGCTTATTTTTATCTACACTTTATTATAAAAATAGTTTCAGAGCCATAATTTTACATATAATTGTATGATTCTTTACCCCTGGTCAGAGTCAGAAATTCATCTGTCAACTGAACTGCTATTTCTCCGGCAGTGTAATTAACACCGATGTTTTCTAGGACAGTATCATAAATGCATTATAACTGTATTTCAAAAATTATTCTTAGTTATTTCAATGTTCCCAGACCAATAACTGTAATATTATTATTCAATTATGGTTGTAATTCCTAGGGTATTATATTTTACCCCCTTCAAATAAATTCGTCCTCGAATTTAAAATAAACACATACCTCAATGCTGGAACAGGAATGGATATTTGTCCTTCATATCCTGTTTGCTCTCCCAGGTACACTCCTCCATCAATTGATTCCTCCAAAGCACTTTTGTCATCGGGATCTCCTTATTCTACAATTGTCTGACTTATCGATCAATAATCTCCACTGGTAGCTCCTCATATGATAAGTCTTCATTAATTCCAATATCTTATGCCTCCAATAGAAGTGATGAATCAGGTACATACATAGAAATATGGAACACCGAATGAACATGGCTCAAATTAGGTGGAAGAGCCAATCTATATGTAACATTTCCAATCTCCTCAAGTATTTCAAAAGGCCCCACATATCTTGGTGATAGCTTCCCTTTCTTCCCAAATCTCATAACACCTCCCATTGGTGAGATTTTAAGGAAAACATGGTCACCAACTGCAAAGTGAACATCTTTCTGCTTTGGGTCTTCATAACTCTTTTGTCTGCCGAAAGTGGTCTTCATTCGTTCTTTAATAATAGGCACCTTTTCCATTGTCTCTTTGATCAACTCTGGGCCTTCCAACTATTTCTCATCCAGTTCCACCCAACATACTGTAGATCTGCATTTCCTACCATACAGTGCCTCGTAAGGAGCTATTCTAATAGAAGAATGGTAGCTATTATTGTAGGAGAACTCAATCAGTGGCAAATACTGATCTTAGTTACCTTTAAAATCAAGAACACATAACCACAACATATCCTCCAATGTCTGGATTGTCCTCTCTGACTGTTCATCGATCTATGGATGGAAAGCTGTACTGAACCGTAATTGAGTACCCATAGACTCCTAGAACTTTTGCCAAAACTGAGAAGTAAATTGAATACCCCTATCAGATATAATCATCAATGGCACTCCATGAAGCCGTACAATCTTATCCACATATAACTGTGCAAATTGAGCTGCTGAGTAACTGGTCTTCACTTCTAGAAAATGAGCAAACTTCATCAATCGATCCACAATAATCTATTTAGAGTCATAACCCCGTGTAGTCCTCTATAAATCGACTACAAAATCCATAGTAATATGCTCCCATTTCCACTCTAGCAACTTTATCTCATGCAACAAACCAGACGACTTCTGATATTCAAACTTAACTTGTTGATAGGCTAAGCATGTAGAAACAAATCGAGCTACATCCCTCTTCATACCAGGCCACTAATAAGCATTCTTCATATCATGGTACATCTTTGTAATTCCAGGATGTATACTATATGAAGAATAATGAGCCTCTCACATAATCTGATCTTGTAGCCCATCAATGTCAGGTACACATATCCGCTTCCCACACTTCAATACATCATTCTCTACAGTAAACTCTGATACCTTGCCATTCTATACATCTCCCTTTAACTTTAGTAGATATGGATCCCTATCCTATTCCACCTTAATATCATTAATCAACAGTGGCTTAATCCAAAATTGGGCTATCAGAGCCTAGTTACAATCCTGGGATCCCAAATTCAACTCTACACAAATATCAGCTAACTCCTTCATCTCACAAATCATTGGTCTTTTGGAAACTGAGATGTGAGCTAGACTGCCCATAGACTTCTGACTCAGTGCATCTGCTACTACATTAGCCTTACCCGAATGGTAAAGGATCTCATAATCATAATCCTTAAGCAGTTTAACCCACTTGTGTTACCAGAGGTTTAGATCCTCTTGCTGAAATATATATTGCAAACTCTTATGATCGGTATATATCTCACATTTAGACCCATACAAATAGTGTCTCCAGATATTTAGTGCAAATACTACTGCTACCATCTCTAAATCATATGTCGCATAGTTCATCTTATGTTTCTTTAACTGCTGAGAAGCATAAGCAATCACTCTTCTATTCTGCATCAGAACACATCCCAATCCAACTCTGGAAGCATCACAATAAACTATGAATTTATCATCCTCTGATGGCAATGCTAACACTAGAGCACTTGTGAGACAAGACTTCAAAGTCTGAAAAGTACTCTCATATTCATCAGTCCACTAGTACCTCTTCTGTTTTCAAGTCAACTTAGTCAACGAAGCAACAATTTTGGATAAATCCTTCACAAACCACCTATAGTATCCTGCCATACCAAGGAAACTACGGATCTCTGAAACACTGATAGGTCGAGGCCAATTTGCAACTGCTTCAATCTTCTAAGGAGATACCTTAATACCATATTTACAAACAACATGCCTTAGAAAGCACACTTCAGTTAACCAGAACTGACATTTAGACAACTTAGCATACAACTGGTGCTCTCGAAGTGTTTGTAGTACAATCATCAAATGTTCTGAATGCTCCTCGTCACTCCTGGAATAGATAAGAATGTCATTTATAAACACTATGAAAAACTTATCTAAGAATAGCTTAAATACTTTGTTCATCAGATCCATAAATGCAGCCAGTGCATTAGTCAATCCGAATGGCAACACCAGAAACTCATAATGTCTATATCAGATCCTGAAAGCAGTCTTGGGTACATCCCCCTTCTTTAATTCTCAACTGGTGATACCCAGATCTCATATCAATCTTTGAAAAGTGACTGGCACCCTGCAACTGATCAAACGATAATCAATCTGTGGCAACAAATATTTATTCTTCACAGTCACCTTATTCAACTGCCTGTAATCAATACACATCCTCAGAGAGCCATCCTTCTTTTTCACAAACAATACTGCAACACCCCACGGAGAATTGCTCGGTCTAATAAATCCTCTATCCAATAACTCCTGCAATTGCACCTTTAACTCTTCCAATTCTGCTGGTGCCATTCTGTATGGAGGAAAGGATATCGGATCGATGCCTGGATACACCTCAATCTCAAACTCTATCTCTCTGTTTGGGGGTAGTCCTGGAAATTCATCAGGGAAGACATCAGGAAATTCCTGGACTATTGGTATCTAACTAATCCCTGCTGAAGTCTTCTGCACATCTAACACATGAGCCAGAAATGCTGAACAATCCTTTCCTATCATCTTTCTAGCTTGGATAGCAGAAATATAACTGATTCTAGATTCAAGTCAATCACCCTGGAATTCAAACTTTGGTTGCCCTCATGTTGGAATTTAACCCTCTTCTCATAATAATCAATAACTACACGATGTGTCATTAGCCAATCCATACCAAGTATCACATCAAGCTCTAACACAGGCATTTCTATCAAATCAGCACGCAAAATATTATCATCAATCTCAATTACACAACCTGGGTAAAAATAATTCACTTATATACTCTCCCCCAGAAGTGTGGCTATCTCTAAAGGCACACTTATTAATTTTCTCTCTTTATTCAACTTAGGTGCAAACTGTGGTGAAACAAAAGAATGTGTAGTACTAGAGTCAAACAATGCATCAGCTATCTCATTCTATATTAAAATAGTACCTGTAACCACATTATCAAATCTCTATGCATCCTGAGCATTCACAGTAAAAACTCGCCCCTAACCTCTGTATACTGGGGCCTGATTGCTACTCAGGACCTTTGCCTCTACCCCTACCAGGAGCCTCTCTAGCTACATTCTGACTCGTCTGAATAGTAGGCTGGGAAACTGTAGCAGATGGCTGCTGATCACCCCATAAAGGACATTTGCAGATAAAATGACCATGCTGCCCACATTTCAAGTAAGCACTTGTCTGTCACAACACTCCCCTTCGTGCCTTCTACCATAGAAACTGCAAATAGGCACACTGGGCATCTGAGTAGCAAGTCTAGAAGAACCCTGTGAATAAGCTAGTGCAGACTGCACTAGAGGTCTTCTACTCTATGTTCTCCTCCTTTGACTGCCAAATGGAGGTCTCTGATCAAACTTGGGCACTGACTCAATCTGTCTAGGCTGGGAGCTGCTCTCCCCTCTCCTGCCCTGGAATCCAGGTCCTCTCTTCCTTTCTGATCCCTCTTAGCTCTCTCTGACTTGTACTTTTCCTCCATATGATTTGATATGATCCCAAGTAGGATTTTGTACATATTAGATTTTGATCAATCTTATCTAATTAGTTTTAGTTGGGTTGTATATTTTATATTAAAATTAAGTATATTAGTGAGTTTGGGGCTTGTTTTGTATTGTATTAGCTTATAGCCCAAAATTAATTTAGGTTTTATTTTTATCTTATTTAGAAACTCATCTTTATCTAGGAATGTTATCCTTAACTAGGAAATTATTCTAATCTAGGAATAATCTAGGAAGGTTATTCTTATTTAGAAAATTTATCTTATCTAGGAAGTTAAAGTTAGGGTTTTCATGTAAGTTAGTCATTATAAATACCTAGCTATATATGTAAAAAAAAGACTTCAGAATTTTGATTAATATAAATTTTGTGAGAAAATTCTCTCAATTTTGGTTCTTTCTAAGAATCGTTTTGAACTTATCAAAGCTAACCACTTTGTGGCATTCATCAATTATACCAAGGTTCTCTAGCACAGGTTGCTATTGGGTCGAGGTTTTCTTGTTCAAATCTGATTTGGCTTTCCAAGGGGTCGCATACCATGCGTAAAGGTGTTGGGTCTCAAAGCGAGTCGGTTGGGGTTCACATCACCATGTATCTCTCAAAGCTTCCCTCCATAGTTGTTTAAGGTGTAAGTCACACTAAGGCACGAAAGCATCCCAGAGCCTATGCACAATATGCAAAGTGCAAGTGCACAACTTTAAGAGATGAGACCAGAAAAAATCAGAATTAGCATCATATATTCACAAGATAATTAGTAACATTTATAGTCAATACTCCTTTTGTTTGGATATAACAAGCATGTATTCCATGTAGGATCTCTTATGGAATTATTACTACTAGAAATAATCCATATTCTATATCAAGGCAAAGGGATAAAGCAAAACAAAGAAATAAAAAGAGGAAGACAAACTTATTAGAATCTACATTTGAGACAAAAAGAATGACAATGCATATCTCCATATGAATGAGAAACAAAAATGTTCTAGATTTGTTATAATTTGGCCTGAAAAATAAGGATGAAAAAGAAATAGGTGAGTGAAAGGCAAAGAGAACATATGATGAGAGAGAAGAAGAATAAAGGAGGAAGAAGAGTGTGAGGACGAGGGTAAAAGGAAAGAGAGCGAGAGCATATATTGGAAAAGGGGAAAGCAAAAAAACAAAGGGCCCCTAAAAGAAGAATAAAAGACAATTTAGGAAGAGAGAAGATTGGTTGTAGGAATTATTCATTGATTTCGATGCACGTAAAAATAGTGCACCAACGTCTCACATTCATATGGACCCATAGATTTAAGAATCGTTACATAACAGCCATTTTGTAATGGAAATTAGCCCAATCGTTACCGTTATGCCTGTTTTTTAACGGACATAAAAATGTATGAATATCGGTCGCAACGGCCATTACATATTGGCGTTACATGAATTTGGATAACCATCGTCCCCATTTTTGTACAGAGACAATAAGAGATTTGTAGATCCATGATGCAAGAAGAAGAATAGTAAGAAGAAGAAAAATTGCACATCCAAAAAGAGAATAAGAAGAAGAAAATTTGCAGATCAATGAAAACCCAAACTGGTGAGAAGAAGAAAGAGAATAATGAAAACTCAAGCTAGTGAGAAGAAGAAGAAGAAATGCACAGAGAAGTACAGTTGTACTGCTGAATTAAAATGAATTCTTCTTTTCTCTTCCTCTCTTTTCTTTTCTTTTCTTTTTTTCCTCTCTCTCTCTCTTTCACTCCCGGTGGCAGACCTATATCCTACTTCCTATTACTAGATCTTCATATATATATATATATATATATATATATATATATATATATATATA
Source organism: Aleurites moluccanus (assembly GCA_948193065.1). NCBI lineage: Eukaryota > Viridiplantae > Streptophyta > Magnoliopsida > Malpighiales > Euphorbiaceae > Aleurites > Aleurites moluccanus. The sequence continues at coordinate 19,145 of CANXYC010720587.1, forward strand.
AAGAGAGAGAGAGAGAGAGAGAGAGATAGATAGATAGATAGTATTTTAGGGCAAAACTGAGGAAGGAAAAGAGGCATCCCTTCCTCTGGTTAGTCCAAAATGCCACCCTTTTTTTTTTTGCTTTTAATTCTCTGGTTCCTAAATGCTGCCTTTTTGGCCTTTTCTGTTTTTTCTTTATATTATTAATATTACTATATACATATATATTTTAAAACAAATAAATAATTAATTATATAAAAACTCAATTAAAATAAATAAAATTTACTATTACCTTTTTTTTCTTTTAAAAGGTAAATTAAAAATTTAAAACAATGTAAAAATTAAAATATTTTTTACATACATTAAAATTTTAAAGGAGACAAAATTAAAAATTAAAAATTCAAAAATTTTATAAAAAAATATTAAACAAATTCCTAATAAAATAAGAAATTTCCTTTTTTCGTATAAAAATATTTGCTATATATATATATATATATATATATATATATATAATTTTCACAAAACTTAGAAATTTAAACAAAACTAATTTATGATATTATTTAAAAAAATTAAGAATAATTTTAGTAATTAAGAAAAACTAAGAATAAATTTATCTATTAAACCTTATTTAAAATATTTTTGATATTTAAAAGCTTCCCATGAAAGTTTCTTTCCTCAAACAAATTAAGATATCATGCAATTTTTTCTTCAATTATATTGGAAACTTCAACTTTACCTAAATCTTTAATTCAGACAACTAAAATTATTTAAGATATTACTAAAATTTGCAAGCCATTTATCATATTTAAAAGTAGATCAAAATATTTTATACATGTTGAGACTTTATTTATAGAGTATTATGCTTATTAATTAGTTATAACTCTTAGATTAATTTCTGTCAAAAATTCTCATGTTGCAATTTTTCAGAAAAATTGCATTGCGTTAGCCACTACCACTAAGTTAAGGCCGCAGCGACCATTATCGTTACACGCGATCGCGGCCGTGAAAGTGACCGCAACCGCGATTAAAAATCTATGATGGGACCCACAAGCTAATTCATGGGCTGAACCTACCTGATTGTGAGAGGCCAATATACTATGTTCATATGCAAGTATAAGTAAAATTTTCTGATTAAATGGGACGAGTATTTTTCAAGTGCATTCTTCTCTTTTTTATTTTCTCCTTCTTTTCTTTTTGAAAGAATTTTCTTTCTTTCTGTGTTATTTTCAATTGAAAATTTGCAAAACCTATCTAGTCCTTGTCTTTTCTTATTATTCTTTCAATTTAATTAGGTGCATGACAATACACAAAAACTTAATACCCAAACCTTATATCAGATTAAATAACACCAAGCAAATGCATTAAAAAAAAAAAAAAAAAAAGAAAAAGGAAACGATGAGAATCAAAATACAACAGAGGCACAACTTGACGCTAGCAAAAGGTACATGCCTCAGTTAGGTCATCTGCCCGACCATAGTAAATGTGCTAGAAGTTAATTTTGAAGCCAAATTTATTTACTACCACTGATGTCCATGCAAATTTATTTACTACCACTGATGTCCATTTCATCAACAACAAATAGTTTCTACAATTATGGAAGCATTGACACCAAGATTGCCTGTCTAATCAAAGAATAAAGAAATCTAATCATCATAATCATTCTCAACCCTATCACCAGCGTAAGACAAGAAATCATCCCCCAATCCACAAACACTCTATAACCCATTGATCTAAAACTAGGATCAACTTTCAAAACTCCAAGATAAATTTCAAGATTTCAGAAAAAGATAAAACCCAATATTACTAGTCTCCACTATCACAAATCCCAAACATGATCCATCTTTGACTGTACCCACAACTTTTTGTTTGTTTGAGTAATGCAAACACCTGATAGACAGAATTTGTTACCCAAGGCAGGTTATGACAAATACACAGGATATCCCACCATATGGCAAGCATTTATTAAATAAAGAATACATGCAAAAATATATATTTATTAACTTTTTTAGCATTCTACTATTATTTCACAGTTTAATCATCAATATATTCCAATGTTGCACATAGTTAAAAAGCATATAAAGGCGTCCTCACTTATTGCTACTAGTAACAAACTTCTCATTCATTCATTAAAAGGTAATATGTAATATTCAAGATCCAAGAAATGCCAAATAGGATGTAAAAGGAAGTGAAAGCATTCTTTAAATCTAGCAGTCTTCCAAGAAAGGAAGTACCTATCGAGTATCATGAGACACATGGGATTACTCACTCATAAATCCATTACTTGATCATCAAGTAAAGCTTGCCAGTGATACAAGCAGAGTTAATACCCCAAAAGGCAAAATGAAAACCCTAAAAAATAACAAAGAACTGTGACATGAAACGAAAAACATAAACAAACCTCATCTGATACAGTAATTGGTTTGGAAGATACAAAAATACAATGCGGGTGACAAGCTCTAAGCAATTAAATGGATTATCCAACCAGAAGGTTAAAAAAATAATAAAAAGAAAAAGAAAAACAACTGACATCCACAAATCCAACAAAGTTAAGTACAAACATTCAGGCAAATTTAACACATCTATACTGACAGGCAACGTAGAAATATTAGAAAAAATAGATATTCAATGCCACCAGAAGTGAGAATACCTTTCCGAATCGAGTATTTTTGATGAATTTGATTGACAACAGACAAGCTAAACTGAGCATATCTACTCCACCCATATGGCAAAGTTGCAGAATCTGCAACATCTAGATACATGGACAAATGATCTACATTGTTACCCTTTGGAAAAATCAGTATCCGCCTGCCAATGCAAAATTTAATGGTCAACAAAAATTTAACTGAATCAAGCAACCAAAAACTGTCCCAAAATAAGCAATTGTAAGAGATCAAAATACCATTTGTAGCCTCCAACAATGAAAACATCAGAATAGAGCTTCTTAGTATTGAGCCTTGAAAAATTATCAATTGTCCACGTGAACCTTGCTGATGGTGGATCATCCACTGACTGCGCTTCAGCTGCAGTTGTTGTTTCCGCTGGTGCTACTAAAAATACAAAACCACAAAACTCAGAAACCAAACATATCAAAATGCAAATGCTTAATGTTATAGTAGCTAAAAGAAACAGTATAAAAACAAAGAAATCAATAGGACTCTACTTTGCATTGCCAAAGGAATCAAAGAACTGCAAGAAACCCAGAAACCCAAATTTCAGCCCAAAGCTCTCTCTAATATAGTAGAGACCATAGAATCAAATCATATAACAATTAACTACAACTCTAAACTCCTAAAAGGGATTGACGATGATAAGCCATTCACTCCCAGAGAAAAACTAAGATTACACTCAACTGCAAAATTCCAAACCAGCATATAAAACTAATCTCGAAATTTATATGTATGCGAGAGGAAGACCAGAAAATTAAAACATAACTTAGTTGAACTCAATCAAACTTCCTACTCAAGAAAAAAAAAAATTATTCAGAATCCCATTTTTCTTGCACCGTCAAATAATATGGTTTAGTGAAGGAATGGAATGCACCTTCCATAGGCTGAGGACCATCAGGGAAGTCGTTGTGTGGGACCAGCATCTCATCGTCCTCTTGCTGCTAAAAAAGTTTTAAAATTGGGGAAAAAACAAAAATTAAAAACAGTCAATGCGAGAGTTTGGATCTGCTTATCGAAACCCTAAGAGCTAAGCATCGCGCACAACGTCAAATTAAACAACCATCGAAATACTATAAGCCAATCATTCAAAATCGAAATTGAATTAAATTGAAAGTAAACGAGAGAGAGAGAGAGAGAGAAATGAAAGGTCGTCAAAGAGTGTGTGACCAGAGAAAGAGAAGCAAAGGGTTTATGGTGAATACATCTAATGGTGGAGGAGTCATCAGAGTCATCGGTAATAGCAGTGACCGTCCGATCAAGGAATCGGAGAAAGCTCCAAAGTAGAAATTTGAGGGAGAGAACGAGAGAAAGAGACAGGAGCTCTGTAACGTAAGCTTGTTGGGTGTAGAAAAAGAGGGGTTTCGCTCGACAGTGGGGGCAATTTCGGTATTTTATTACGAGACCACAGTGTAACTCAGGTGGAACCGTGGAGAAGAAAGGTAATCATTGTGTTTGAGTTTGCTCGCAGTCGATTTACTTGCAAGACCCCGGTTTTCAGACCTTGGGTAAAAGCATAGAGTTACAGGTCAAAAATTTAATCAGATCGTAATAAATATATTATAATACATATTAACTAAGTAAATATTATTTAATAAATTTGTTAAATAATATTTGAAATTTCATTTCAAATCATTATATTTATAACTTTAAGATGTATTAAATTTAAAATATATAACAAATATAATAAATCAAATTATAAGGAGATCAATAATTAAATTATTTTTCCTAAAAAACAATTAAGATATTTTATCATAATTAAACGCATAGTTTGATAAAAAAAAACACAAAAACATTACTTGATGTAGTGAAAAGCATATCAAAAGACCTATTAAAGGTCTAGTGTTTGATTCCCAAGACTTACAATTAAGCATTTAATTATTTAAATACACTTGAAAAATCAAATTAAGGTTTACTATTTGGACCAATTCAGCCAATGGTACGATTTATGGATTATTCGGTCTGACCAATTTGTCTGATCAAAATTTAACAACAATAATATTTACTTTTAAGGTATTAAAAAGTAACATATAATTTATCACTTTTACACTTTGGAGTCTAAATGTCGTTAGTGCTTGTTAACATGGCACTGAATTGGTACTTATGAACTTCATTTCTTTATTTTTTTAATTAGACAAAAAAGTCATGTGGATCTTCATTAATTCATGTAAATAATTAACTAATTTAAAAAAAGAAAAAAAGAAAAAAGAAAAAAAGAAAAAGAAAATGGGCATCTTAAATGTAAATGCAAAGCCCTTATCATTACAGAAGAACAAAGAACCCTAATTTTAAAATTCATTTCTTCACCTTTTGCATCCACCGTCTGAAAATAAGCACTCAATTACAAGTACGTTCAGAGGAGAGTAGTGGGAGTAGAAGTGAGGTAGTAAGTCCAATGATCAAGAGGTGCGAGTATGATGTATAGTAACTAGTAAGGACATCGTTAACACCTAAGAATATGGATATGAAATTTTGTGATTATGGCCAATTTGAAGATGGTCGAAAATGCAATTTTTGTGAATGGATTGATGAAATGTATGCATTAATTGCTCAGACACAATTTCCTATCTATTGGAGAAGATTCAATACTTACAAATTGTAGGGAAAAGAAAATCAAAGTTACTATTGAACTTAGTAGAAATCAAGAGCTTTTTGCATCAACTATAAAATGAACTTCGAAATTCTTATGAAAAAATTGGGTGCTAAAGATGCAATTAAGAGAGATGAAGCTGGAATTGAGAGAATTGAACGCTAAGAAACGATACTTTAGTGGGTTCAAAATGAAGATGCTTTTACTCCTAATTGTTTTGCTCTTTATATTTATGTATAGAACATTGGAAAAATAGAATTCAAAAATGGCAAATTATATTTGCAATAATTTGTTTGATTTTGTTGTCTATATAGTTGGCAAGGAATATATGTAAGTAAATTGTTTGTAAAAATGTCTAAATGAAAAAATTGTTTGCCAAAATGCAGCTATGTTTTGTGTTGAGAAATGTCATCACTATAATTGTAATTTGCTTTTTTAAGTAGTTTGTATGTAAGTTTAGGGAGGCAATTTGTTTGTAAAAATGCATGAATGAAAAAATAATCCACAACTTTTTTGTTTTGTTAAGGTGCTTTTTTTTTATTTTTTGTCAACTTGTCTGCTTATTCATTTACATTAAGCAGTTGTTTAGAGTTAGGGGTGTTTGATTAGCCTTTAATAACCTCTTAATAAATCAGCCTCTTAATTGGAAAGAGGTTGTGATTATTTGATAAAATACTACAGACTCTTAACAGCTCTTAATAGATCAAACTTACACTAGAGTCTGAATGATTAAAAGGTATTCAATTCTAAATTATCTAGACCTCTAAACTATTCAGACCTCTTAATTATTAAAAAACATTCAGCTCTTAATTATCATACACCACCTTACTCTTTAATCCAATTGAAACATTTGCATTTAGCAAGTGTTTAGGCAATTGTTGGTGTGTTATTTCATCAACCATCTCATTACCAATACATAATCATATACACAAATCACAACTCAGTAAATATGTTGGATGAGAAACAATATTGTTGTTAATAATTACCATTGATAACATGTAATACACTATTTTAAATTAATATGACAAAAAAAAAATTGCGAACCATTAAGTCATTCTATTAGATAAATGTCATTGATTATCTAGATAGCTAATAATAAACTATCTACAAAATAAGTATCCTAATCTAGATAGGATAGCTTATGACAAAACATGTTGTTTCGCAATTGTTTGCCTATAGATTATATAGATTTAAAAATATATATATATATATATATATATAGCCAATATTCTCAACGTCAGCATTTCTTCACTTCCATACTTTCTTCCTTGGTGAAGATCTTCTTATATTTAATTTTTGATATGTCCCTAGAAATAATTAATGTGAGTTGAGAAGCTCTTTTAAAATTATTGTAGCTTGATAGAGGCATTCATATTACATCATTTAAACTTGTGATGGAGCTGAAGGTTTGATGTGAAATTCTTTGAGCGCCCGTATTAGCTACTCCACTTGATTGTTATTGATTCCTTAGAGTTGTTTGTTGACTTGATTGTCCAGATATGGGATTCCTTTATTTAGTTAGTCTTGGAGATTTAAAAGAGGTGGTGTTGTTGTTTTGAAACAATAACGATAACAAATTATTGTATAATCCATGTACAATAAAACAAGTAACAAGACAAACAGCCTATATAAAATCCAAAACATGTGTTGTCAATAACATCACAATAAAAACATATATTGACAACCCTTAAAATTAACAAGAAACAATACTCATTTAACTAAATTGCAATAATTCAATCAACAATACATACAATGTCAATAAATACAACTTGGCAAACAATGAAAAATGTATGTAAATTTATTAACATACCTTTCTTGTTAATGTTGTTAGGGACAGTTGTGAGCTATATATCCTACTAGCTCTGTCTCTGTTAGTGTGATGAGAGGTATGGTTGGTTGTGTGCAAGATCTTCTATTATAGCTGGTGTACTCTTGTCTAAAACAAAAATTGTGTATAAAGAAAACATTAATTAGCTATACCAATTAACAATACTTGGATAAGCAAGAAGTGTTTTACCCTAGATGTTCATAGTTCTGTAGCAGCAATATCTTTCCTTGACTAAATAGTTGGTGTATTTTTGCCTTTATTTCTTAAAAGTTCATTCTAAAAGAAAGGAAAGATAGTTATAATTATTATATCGAACAATAAATCTAAAGTTCATAAAGGAAAAAGTTTGCTAGTGATATATTACCAAATTATAATCTTGCACATTGTTCCTTTTCTTAGAGGACTAACATGCTGCCCTTGTATTAGTTGGATCATTTATTTGCACATTGGCTTGCTGGCTAGTTTAGAAGCCACTCTTAGATCTGGTCTTTTTTTAGCCTTATTCTTCTTTGCCATGATATTTCTCTAGTTATAGAAGCTCAACACCCTCTTACGTTGTGACTAGGTTGTTTTTAGTTCCCACAAAATACTTACTTCCTAGCCTTTAATGCTTTGTATGGGTTTTCAGTTTCATCAAGAGCTCTAAGCCTTTTCTTTCTTATCCTACAATAGGTTTCCTAGGTATGGGAGAGTTTATGTCATGGTATTTAGTCCTTTCCCACTATTGTTGGTTAGGAACATGGAAAATAACGCTTATACACAACTAGAAATGTGTCTTTAAAATAATAAGAGTGGACATACTGCTATAGTTTTTCTCTAGTTATGTAAATAGCAGACACTATGTTTGCATGGGATTCTAGTTAAATCTCATATTCTACAAGTACAAGTCATATCAACTAATCTCACCATACTCCTAGTGTCATAAATATCAACCTCATATATTTTCTCTCTAGATGGTGTGTAAAAGCAATCCCTATTCTCATACTTATTCTTTTCAAGTATTTATGATGTATCACCTTTGTATCTCTGCATCCAGTGTACTTATCATAGAATCTTTTCACTATTCTCCTCATGATCCACTCAAACATACTAAGTATGGGTATATCCCTAGTTTTAGCTATGTAGGAGTTGAAAGACTCGCATATGTTATTTTGTGATGCCTCAGACTTTGTGTGTGTTAAAAAGTGAGATCTGGCCCAGTTAGAGTGAGAAAGAAGAGTTCTTTTTTGTCATCTTCATTTTCTTCTACTTCTTTTTCTAGTTTTTTTTAGAAAGAACCAATTACAAGTTAATTGCCTTAACAATTAAATACCAAAACAACATAAAACCAAGAGCTTCCAAGGGGTACAAGGGGAATGCCTTTAATTAGCTATGGGCCAACTAGAAAGAAGAATAAAGGCAACTTAAGTATAAAGGAAGAGCTTGATTGGTTTGAGTTCATGTGGATGGACTAAAGGCTTCACATTTGCGGAGATACATTTGAAGAATTGGAAAGAAGTTTATGTGCTTGTAAGACCTTGCCCGAGCATCGAAAATCAGAACTCTCTCTTTCTGGTCCGATCTCACGTCGTCGAAAATACCTGGCCAACTTGAAGTTCTATTTAGCTATTCTTTTGAAAATTATTTCATTTCTATTTTGAAACCTGTTTTGAGTTCAAGTCTATTTTGAAAATATTTTTGGGGATTCGCCACCTTAATTTTATTTTTTATTGAAAAAATATAAGGAAAAACCTAAAAATGACTCCAATTCAGTTTCCACAATGGATAAAATCACTAAACCTTCGAACGAATCTGCGTTTCAATTTAAGAAATTCTGACTTGGCTTTAAATTAATTATAACTTAAAATTATAATTTAATGAGCAATTTAATATGCATGGTAGTTATATGGATGCTAAAGCAATAAATAAATCAGAAAACGATAAAGAAATTAAGTAATTACATTAATAATTATTGAGATTATTAACTCTAACCCTTAAGGGTTTTAGGTTAATTATAAATTCCTCAATTTGAATTGGAGGGATTGGGTTTAGCCCTTAACAGTTTTAGGCTAAGGCTTTATACAGTTTAGACAGTTGGGGGGCTTTGGTCAGTTGGCCAAGTTATCCTTTAGGTAAGAAAATGATTCTCCCTTTAGATGAGCTTTTCCATTTTTCAGTTTGCTAGAGAAGGACTCAGAGACTGAGGGAGGCTCTATACCTATGGCTGGGATAGAGACAAAGGCATTTGTGACTATTAAGGGAGGTGTAGTTGGAACAAGGGTGTCTAATCTTTCGAAAGAAGAAGATGACTCAGACAAGACTAGAAAGTTTAGATAGATTGATCTGACTTTTTAGCTTAAGGTTTATCTTCTTATGTTTGACTTTTGATTTTTGAACTTGTATTTTGGATTTATGGGATATTGGGATCTTTTTCATCTAACTTTTTGATTTAGATAGACTTGTCCAGTCATGAATTATTGTTTGACCAGATGACGAGACATGACATTTTAGATGAGATAGGATTTTTGACGAAAATATATTTTAGATATGACATGATTTCTGACAAGTCATGATACTTAGTATATTTCTGTCACCAAAGATGATTATGGTGAATGGTATATGATATGATATATTTTCCTTTCTTCTCTTCTCTTTTTTTTTTTTTTTTAATATGAAACAATCAAAATAAAGGAAGACGATATGAGCATGCAAGATCTTAAAATTTCATTAACCATCATCTGCAATTAACAACAAGGATCATTATGGTCGATTACAAAATTAAAAAGAAACTAATAGGACTTGATGGACTTGAACTTTGACTCGGACTCTGACTCGAACTCTGACTTAGACTCTAGTTATAACTTGGACTCGGGCTCAAACTCAAATAAGTCCGAGTAGTTGAGCTTGAACTCCTCCAAAACTATGCTAGTTAGGCTTGAGTTGATCTCGGAAGAGGTAAGAGGTTAAGCTGCTGGACCTTGTCTTGGTCGGGGGGAGGGAGGGAGGGGGGGGGGTGTATGGAAGAATATCTCCATTGTCCACCAAATCTTGGATTTGATGCTTTAGAAACTTTTACATGTCTGTTTTGTGACCGGTACTTTGGTGGTACTCACAATATTCTTTCTCATTCTAATTTTTTTGTAAAGGACTTAGAGATGCCTTAGGCTCTAAAGGTTTGATCAAATTCGAATCCAAAGCCTTCTTATACACCGTGCTCAAAGGTAGGCCCATGTTAGTGAAGGACCTCCCATCCAATTTCAGAGGCCGGTGGTTGGAAATGGCTGTTATTTCTCAACTTTTTTTTACTAGTGAAGCATTTAGTGCTTAGGGTGTAGTTGATGTTGCTTTTATACTTGTAGCTAGATGATTCATCCTTAATTTGCCGATTCTAGATTAGATCATCTATTTTGGAAGTTGTGGCAATAAGAACCTTAAAGTTGGGCAGGTATTATGTTCGGAGATGGGTTGGTACACAGGAAGAAGAATATTGATAATGATATTAATATGCTCTTGCTTGGTAGGCCTATTCACCATTTGAGCGGCTTTTGCTCCCAGAAAAGTGGAGAAAGACTCCTTCTGATGCTATTTGGTGGTTTCCAAATCTCTTTGGGTGATATCCATCTCAATGTTGTAGTGGTACTGCTTAACAAATGCATTGCAGATATCATCCTAAGTCTTTTTAAAATTCATGTCAAGGACCACAAACCACCTTACAGCAGCACCAGTCAAAGATTGCTAAAACAGTTGAGTAAGGAGCTCATTGTCAACCCCTAGAGGAGTCATTGCCCCCACATACATTTTTAGGTGGGTCTTGAGGCAAATGGTGCCATAAAATGGTCCATTTCAGGCATCTTAAACTTAGAAGGAAACCTAGAATTGGGGAACAAGGCTAAAGAGTCATCGTCTATCATATTGTTGTGTCTCTTAAGGTTATTAAGGGTCCTTTCCATGGCCTCAAATTTTCCACTTATTTTCTGGCCTCTGTTACAGTAGGTTCGTCCCCTCCCTGAAAAGGATTCAAAGAGGGGTTGGTGTGGTGTGAGTGATGAAATGGATAGGAACATTTTCAAGGGCCTTCCTATTATTAGTCATGTCAATAATAGGAGAAGCTGAGGTAAATGGGTTGAGGTTTTTTAACTTCTTGGATGATGGACTGGTATTACCTATTCATGGTTTTAGCAAACATGTTCTGTTGGGTGTCTAGAACAGCCTGAAAGGTTTCTTCTTGTCTTTTAAGGAGGGTGGTAATTCATGGCTTTGGGTTCAGTCTCATCGACCATTGGCACCTTACATGAAAGGAAAAGGAAAAAGATCATTTTATGAGCCATTTGGTAGAAAAAGGTACAGGTGTGCTGTGTACGGTGACAGGTAGGTTCTATTACAAACAGGTGCAGGGTTTGTTATGAGCAAATTTCTAGAAAAAGGATTCCTACAAGTCAAGTAGGTCAAATTCACAATTTAGTGGGTCAGATCTACAAGTTAGTTTGGGTATAGGTTTGATAAGATTTTATGTTTAGCCGGTCAGGTTCACAATTTGGAATTTGACAGGTCAATTTGGTCAATTTAATGGTAGTCCAGTGGGTCGGCTTCACTGTTTGGGTAAGGATTTTTAGGTAGGTGGGACAGTGGGTCGATTTCACTATTTTTGGATTCTGGGTGAGTGGATTTGGTTCACTATTTAGTGGGTCAGGTTCACTATTTTAGGGTTCTGCATTAGTAAGTCAGGTTCAAAGTTTTGGTCGGATCATTTTCGAGTAAGTGGATTAGTTTTACCATTTAGGGTGGTAGATCAGTTTCACTGGTTCAGGTAAGTAGGTCGGTTTCACTTATTTTAGTTGAATGCATGGTTTTCTGTTGGCTGGACAATGGGTCAGTTCCACAGTTTGATTGGGTATATGATTTTCAAATAAGTGAGTCGGTTTCACTATTTGGGTTGGTGATGCTTAGTGGGTCAAGTTCACTATTCTGATTTTGACAGGTCAGTTTGGTCAGTTCATTGGTAGGACAGTGGGTTAGTTTCATTGTTTGGGTAAGGATTTTTAAGTAGGTGAGACAGTGGGTCAGTTTCACTATTTTGGATTTTGGGTGAGTGGGTCTGGTTCACTATTTTTGGTTGAATATTTGATTTTCTGTTTAGTGAGACAATGGGTCAGTTTCACTATTTAGGTTGGACAGATCAGTTTCAAATAGGTGGATTAGGTCGGGTATGGGAAGTGCTTAGTGGATTAGTTTCACTGTTTGGTTTTGGTTTGTTTGGTGAGTTGGTCGGTTTCACTTTTTGGTAGGATGGATAACTGTTTAGGGGGTTGGATTTATTTCAGGTAAGTAGATCAGTTTCACTGCTTGGGTACATGTCAAATTTGTATTGTTTGAGGTAAGTGGATATGTTTCACTAATACAGGGTACAGATCGAGTTTATACAATTTAAGGTAAGTTAATATGTTTCACTGATACATGGTATAAGTTGGGTTTGTACAATTTAGGATAAGTGGATTTGTTTCACTGGGTCCTCTCGACTGGAGACTGCTCAAGGTTTGACTATGACTCTAGGTCTTTGGTCCACAATTCTGAGGAAATATGGTATATGCATCGGCATATGTTTGCATGATATTCATACATGTATGAAAAAATTGGTTTCATGAGCATAATATTTGATTATTATGGTACATAGGCCCTAAAAGGAGTCTGATTCTAGGGTCAATCACATGAAGGCTAAGTGGCAGGGCTGAATCAATGTCCCACGGAGCAGCGATATACCTAACCACTTGCGTGGGTCAAATGGTATTGCATATCTCCCTAAAAGGATTAGGGATTCATCGTGAGTTTGAAGACGTTCACTATCTCCTAACATACTCAAGGAGGGCTATCAGGTTAATGCTATTAGTTTCCAGGCTGAAAATTATAACTGGTAATGGAGTACATGTAGTGATGCATGCAATGTCAGTTTTAATTTGAAAGCCAAGATTCGAACTTCTTTTGAAAAATCTTTTATTTTTCAAAAATCAATTGGTAGTCTCTTTTTTTTTTTTTTAAATGACAAGTCCCAAATAGAGTCACCAGTTGTGAGGTCTCCTATTTATGAGCCTCCGGCGAGTCCCGTTTGGTCTGATATGAATTCAACTATATCTCAACGGTGCTATGAAAGTTCAGGGATGTCTGGTTGCTCCACCAACGATCTGATGGTTGCTTTAAAACCTATGAAAATTTGGGTATATACAGTGAGGTACAAAATCATGTGTTCATAGTGCTATAAAAGGTAATTCAATTACCTTTCTCTTTTTCTTCTTTCTTGTGTGTTTTGCACATGAATTTAGTTGATACTTAGTGGGACTTTTGAGCTATATACTATAGGCAATATGAATTTTTGAAAGGTTTAAAAATTCGGGCTGTAAGGTTTCTGCTTGCCCAATAATTAATTTTTCCTTTTCATGGTATCAGAGCCACCTAAATTCATTGCAAAACCCTTGTGTGATGTTTTGAGACCTTTCTTTTGATTGAAATTGAATTTCTATGCAAAAGTTGTGCAAAAGACAAAGTAATAGTGAACGTTATAATTGTTGTAATGGTCGTTACTCTTAACATAATTCAAAATTTTTTGGACAAAGGCAAAATTAACACATATTATGATTTCTTTGTAGTTGTTTCTTTTGGATAATGTATGTTACAATTATTATCGCAAACGTTATTAATGTTGTCTTCCAAAACTTTTTGGGATAAAGGAGAAATTTATGTTCATAAAAAAGTATTCACGAGGCGTTATACATAAGTAACAAGCATGACAAATATTGTCATGATTGTTATATTTAGTATAGTCCAAAATTTTATGATAGTGGCAAAATTTAATGACCGTTATACATTAATAATGATCATTACGTTGTAAATAAAGGTTATCACTATTAGAAAAATATTTTGACCTAGTTTTCAATCAAACAAAGGCAATACTTGAAATTTGATTTCAATTAGAAGAATATTTTAAACTAGATAACATCACCCGCGCGCTACCGTAGGTTTATTATTAATATAAAAAATTACATAAATTTATTATTTCATGCATAAAGTTTTTTAAAGAAAAGTTTAAAAAATTATACCGCATCAATTAAAAATATATTACATATTTCATAGCACTAGATTAAAATATAAACATCATTTCTTATTAGTAGACAATGATGATGAACTTGATTTATAATAATATTATTAAAAATATAATCAGTAAATTATATTTTAGATGATAATATAAAATATAATATTTAATATATGTTTTTACCTTATGAAAGTTTTTTTTTTACTAGGAAATTTCTTTGAAGAGTAAATAGCATTAATTTAAAAATATGTTGGGTCAGCAAGTGACAGCTCATTAAAACAAAACACAGTATCTTAATCCATGGAAATTGGAAAATGGATAGGCATTTAACGACTAAAAGTTGAAAGTAAATATATAACATGTTAACTTGTTAAATTGAAAAAAAAAGGTTAACATGTTAACTCGTAATTTGGGGGTGGGTATTATATGACTTGAAATTAACATATTATGTATAGAGTTTGCACAAAAGAGAAGCAGAATAATAGCAATATTTCATGGGATAACCTACATATTCATAGTACATGCCTATGCTATAAAGGACAATAGACTCAAATTTTAATTTCATTAATTAAGAGCAAGAATCTCATGCCAATTACACAGCAAAGATAATGGCATTTATTCTACGATATTCTTTGCTCCAAAATGGCCCCAAGAACCAAGTCCATCAAAAAATCCCACAAAACATCTTGTCTTCTTAGCATCCAAATTACTATTTCCATAGAAATAATAACATATAAATTAAAAAAATACATTTAAATCAAATTTAGCATATCAAAAAAATTATATACAATCAGGCTCACAGAAATATGAATACACAAACTTAGAAACATGAACATATAATTGCTAAGATTTTATTCTTACCTCCCACACTATGAAATAATCCTGGTCTACTCCTTTTTCGCCTCTCTTTGATAAATTAGAGGCAAAATTCTTTGACCGCCAATATTTATAAATCCAAAATATTGCAATATCAAGTCATTCTTTTTTGTTTCTTTACCCATTACTTCTACAGTATCTCTTCCATCGCCATTCCTATCATTCTTCACTTTTCTTATTGAAAATGACATCGCCAACCCATTGAACATGGAAGATAGATGCCCCATTCCCAATATCACAGTTCAATGAACACCAAATTCTATAATATATGGTATTTTTATCTTTTTTTCAAAGATTCAAAAACCTGAATATTCAAAGTAAATAATGACCACATTAACACAATGCAAAGGAAGAGGGGGATATAGAAGGATAAAGTATTCTCAATAAAGGCAATTTAGTTGCAGACTTTCTTACTCAAAATTCTTTATTGAGAACCAAAATGGTGATAAAAAATATATTTAATTGATACGATCGATGAAACAAAAGACATGATTTAACTCAGAAAGCTAAGAGTCTTACAATATAAACTGTAAGTTAAAGATGACAATTTATGCGTGAAGTTTGTGCAGGAAACCCCAACTAAATACAAACCATAGGATGACATCTTTTTATTTTCTCATAGATGTTTGAAATTCTAATTTGTACTAATATCGACAGGAATGATATACCTACTGTATGAAACTCATATGCTATTGTTTATTTATGTTAATTAATTATTAGAAACCTTTATGCCACAGTTGTTGATTTCTTTCCCTCTCCAATTCATAGCTATGCTTCCATTCAGCAGCCTTAGCTTGAGCCACTTATCTCAATGCCTTTGGAATAGCTAAAGAGTAAAGTTGCATGTTAGATTTATAATTATGGTATGTAGTTCCAGTAAAAGAATATGTAGGTTCAATAATTAAATATGAGCATACTTCTTAATGCCTCCAAAAAATAGATAGGATGTTCATCAATTTGCTGAATAGGAGTTTATTGAAGAAGCAAATTTATCGCTTCCAATCTTAATCTCTACAGTTTAATGTAATAATCTAGAAACTAAATAAAACCACCACTATTGTTGTGGAACCAACAATTTCTAATGCCTCTTCCAAGATCTCATTGAATTTTTTATTATTAAATTAAAAAAATACAAAGTATTCTCCTTTTGGCTTTCAATCCCTAACATATACATCAAAAGTTTCAATTGGCTTACAATCCCTAACATACACAAATTAAAAAGTTTCAATAAAAAGATTGTTAGGGTCTTGGCATCTGAATAATTTAAGAAGCTATAAAACAATTTTTTATAATTGATGAAAAATGTATAGGGTTTTTACCTATATGGTTCAATTGCCAGCGCCGTATGATAAATGGTCTTCTCAATCTCCTTATATCATCAAGAAATTGTGATCCCGTTCTTCTTAGAACCCATCTCTTGCAAAAAGCACCAAAGAAATAAAAGTCCAATAGGTAAAAGATAAATAAAAAGCCAAAAATTATCAGGAAAGCAAAAATAGAAGTAAATAAAAAAAAGAGAGGAAGAAGCCATAAAATTAACGGAAAACAAAATAAATAAAAAATTCAGATCTATATCTCCCTTCATAATCACATCAATTCTCTCATTTCTCACTAATTAATTTTTTAATTATCAAATTAAATAGTTTTCCATGATTGACAAACATATCCATTACACACTTTCTTTTTTCATCAAAAAATCATAATTCCCTTTCCAAAATTTAATATTATCAACAAGAATAATAAGTTTCAATGAGAACTCCTTAAGATTTATATAAAACACTAATGAAGAGGATATCTATAAGAAACAACAAATATTTGCAAAAATTCATGTAACAGTAGAGAATCACAAATCAAAGACATAATAGCTATTACTTAAAGAAAAAAAAAAAGACATACACTAAACACTGGATAGGAAGAATAGTCATATCTCACCTATTTCAAATAAATTTCTGAGTTAAATTAGTTTGAAATTTTGTTTATTAGAGGAAGAGAATTGACTAATGGCAAAACACAAATAATAATATCCCATTCCAACACATTGTGATATTTTATTGAATATATAGAATGCATTCCATAAGGAAAATGAATATAATAACTTCTTTATATAAAATTAAAACTCAACTCAACTAAGTTTTATTCCCAAATTAATTGAGGTCGGCTATATAGATTATTCATTTTCATTCCCCATACTCATGGGTTAAGTCTGCAGAAAGATTCTTCATATAAAACTAAAAAAGAAATATATTCAACAATTCACAAATCTTTAGTTTATAATAGGGAGAGAGAGAAGAGTTGAAAAACCAAAGTATGCAGTTCCATTCAAAAGAACCTTTCAATCTAGTCCTTCAACCATTCAAAAGAACAAATCTGGCAAAAAAGATTTGTTGTACTGACATGATAAGAAAAGGATGCAGCACCAAAAACAAAGCTAGGAAGGAAGTCCTCCCTGCTATATTTATCAGCAAAAAGATGGATATTGCTAAATTCAATAAAAGAATTAGCTAGTAATAAAGCCTCAGCATCTCTAACCACAAGCTTATAAAATTACAATGATAGATTTAGTGCAAAAAAAGAAAAAAAAGGAAAGAGAATGGTTCATTATGATTTTTTTCATAGTATTAGAATTTTGTCACGACCCAACTTGGGAGCCGCGACGGTCCTAGGGTACAGGTGTTGCCTAAGCTACCAGTACCACGAAGAACCCAATTATTTATATGACATGGCAAACAATACATTTAATCAATTCAAATAGCTTAACAATGCTATTGAAAATTGGGCAGTATCTCCTCTATATAAGGATTATGTCTAGCTGTAAAACATGCATATAAGCACTTCCAATATCTATCATCATCAATACCCATATCTCTATCATCAATGATCCCTCTGGATCTCCAATATCAACTCAAAATATATATTTGTATCTCAAACTTTATCCATACATAGCATAATATATATATATATGCAAAACCATAAACATATAATCACACACATATACATGCCCCTATTTAATTTACAGTACCATGGAACCTCTATACTGTACAAATATTTACATATACTTTTGGGACTGGAATATTACATGTCACAAGTTCAAAATTCCACGGCGAGTATAAGAGGTGCCTATGGAATACGAGCCTCATGTAGACTTGAAAATGATAACCACTAAAGGGGGTGAGTATAAAAATACTCAGTGAAATCCATATGTATAAAAATGCAATAGATGATCATAATACCATGTTTGTCCATATATGGCCTGTAGAATCAATATAAGATAACAAGTAAAGAATATAATAAGTATCCATATGTCTATCCATATATATATAAGAATCCATATAAATATCCATATAATATTCATATCAGTATTCATATATGTATCCATATAAGTATCTAGTGTATTAGTTAACACACATATGATATAACAGGATTTGGATCACGTTAAAGTACAATTGCACTATCTGTAATTTAATACACCAGCACTATCATAAAATGCACCATTCACTTCACATAAGGGGGATCAGCCCTTATGACTAGAGAATATAATATCCCTCCCTAGCAAGAGTCCCAGAAACACCCGTATGCACACAGTCGATGGATTTACCCGTTATACCATCGAAATAGCCCTATTATAATACCATATGGGTGTGTCTCCATATATCAATAAATATAGCATAAATATATCTCATATAGCTGTAGAACAATCATATATATATATATATATATAAAGAATAAGTGAACAAATTTGGAAGATGTAAAAAAAATATCCGACGGGCCCAATTGCGCTGTCGTAACTGACACTCGCAGTTACGGGTCCATTTAGGGATTTTTGAGTAGTTTCTGGTTAACTATGTTACCAAAGGATTTAGGTGGACTATGAGGTAATGTTTTAAAGCTTGGGACAAAACTAGAAGATTGGGCCAAGTAGTAGCTCAATTGGCTTTCTGGATTTCATTTTATAGACAGACAAAGTTTAGGTCATTTTAAGTCGTTTCGGTAAGCTTATTTGCGGGCCAATATGCACTGTAAGTACTATAAGATGGCAAATGCTAGTTTATCATTCCAAATGACTTTTTATATGATATATGATGCAAATCATGCATCTTTATCACAATTTATCCTTTATTCCCCCAAAACTGCTCCCGAGCCCTAATCGGCCCGCCGTTCAACACTCCCAGCTGAAGTATTTGACGGTTCACCTATTTTTACATATAGCATTCCGGTAAGACTTTAAAATATCACAAAGCACATAATACACATCAAATTGCATCAAGCATACACTGTATACACTATAAACCTCACTTTGCACAATTTACACTATTTTCATTCCTTTATGCAATAACACCTATCTATTATCACAATTAACTTACATTACACATATTCATCACTTATATACCATATTATGAACTTATATACACTTGGTTCCACATTCTATATCAAACATACACCATATTCAAGTTTAGCTTCCAAGTACGTAAATCAAACATCTTTTACATATCTAAACTTACACATTTCCATCATTTTCATCACTTAACCATAACCAAACACTTCCTTACTAATCATATTAGCCTAACACACTAAACTAACAAAGTCAAATGGTTCGACCAAAATGGAATTCATTCCATTCATCTATTTTTAAACATCATTCTTTCATACAACTTAAATATACATCAA
>CANXYC010720603.1:0-10807 GCA_948193065.1 Aleurites moluccanus
AACCTAAAGTGAGGAGAAAATGCAGTTTCTGCAACAAGAACTCAATGAAGAAGAAGAAAATGGCTGAATTTGGTATATATATAAATGATGGAATTGAGTGGTTCAAAGTATTGATACATTTGGTTTAAAATCAACATCTAACCATCCAATTTACATACTTTAATCTCATTGGCCATCAAAAGTCAAAGTAAACCAGGTACAAATCAGATTACCCACACCAAATCATAATCCTCAGGGCAAAAGTCCAATAAGGTAAGCTTACGATAGCTTAAAGGCTCCCGAACGATCCAACCGTCCGATTTTCCATCATTTAATCCAACGGTTAGATTTAATCAAGCCTAAACTATTATCATAGAATCACACACACCTTATAATCCCATACAAATGGTAAAATTACAATAAGGTCCTAAATTTACTCCGAAACTCCTCAAACGCCCCGATTGAGCCATTTTCCCGAAATTGTCTCCAACCGGGTATATTTTCTCCATATAATTCCCAAATAAATAAATTAAGACCATTTACATTCACTTTTATTCTTTCCTTTACTCAAATATACTGATAAATTTATAAAACCTCGAAAAACTGCAAAATTACAATTCAGTCCCCCGATCACCAAAAATTTCAAACTTACCCGATTGAGCCCTAACTGACTCTAAACCAATTCTATGCCTAAAATTAGGTCATATAACATGCATAAATATAATTCCATGCATACACATATCATATTACCATGTCATAAAGAAAGAAAAAAATAATTTCCCTAAAGGTCCCTATAAGGGTTTAGGCTAAGGTGTTACAATATATCTCACATTTGGAACCATACAGATAATGTCTCCAAACCTTTAGTGCAAACACCACAGCTTCCATCTCCAAATCATGAGTCGGATAATTAATTTCATGCTTCTTTAATTGCCGAGAAGCATAAGCAATCACCTTTCTATTATGCAGTAGTAGACAACCCAATCCGACTCTGGAGGCATCATAGTACACTATAAACTTATCATCTTCTGTTGGCAAAGCTAGCACTAGAGCACTGGTGAGACAAGTCTTCAAAGTCTAGAAACTGTTCTCACATTCATCTGTCCACTGATACCTCTCATGTTTCCTGGTTAACATAATCAATGGAGCAGCAATCCTAGAAAAATCCTTGTCAAATCATCTGTAGTATCCTGCCATACCAAGGAAACTACGGATCTCTGAAACATTGTTAGGCCGAGGCCAATTGACAACTGCTTCAACCCTTTGAGGATCTACCTTGATACCATTTTTTTCACACCACATGCCTAAGAAAACATACATCAGTTAACCAAAACTGGCACTTAGACCATTTAGCAAACAACTGGTTCTCCCAAAGTGTTTGTAATACAATCCTCAAATGCTTTGCATGTTCCTTTTACTCCTGGAATAGATAAGAATGTCATCAATGAATACTGTGACAAACTTATCTAATAATGGCTTGAATACCCTATTCATTAGATCCATAAAAGTAGCCGGTTCATTAGTTAAGCCGAATGGCAACACTAAAAACTCAAAATGCCCATACCGGGTTCTGAAGGCAGTCTTGGATACATCTTCCTTCTTAATTCTCAACTGATGATATCCATATTGTAAATCAATCTTAGAAAAGTGATTGGCACCCTGCAATCTTTCAAATGGATCATCTATCCATGGTAGGGGATATTTGTTCTTCATAGTCACCTTATTCAGCAGCCAGTAATCTATACACATCCTCAATGAGCCATCTTTCTTTTTCACAAATAGTACTAGAGCACCCTACGGAGAACTGCTCGGTCTGATAAATCCTTTATCCAACAATTCCTGTAATTGCACCTTCAATTCTTTCAATTTTATAGGTGTCATTTTGTAAGGAGGGATGGATATAGGATCGATGCCTGGATACACCTCAATCGTAAACTCAATCTCCCTGTCTGGGGATAGCCCTAGCAAATTATCACGAAAGACATCAGGGAACTCTCAGACTATAGGTATCTAATCAATCCTTGTTGAAGTCTTTTGTACATCCACCACATGTGCCAAAAATGCTGAACAACCCTTCTTTATCATTTTTCTAGTCTGGATAACATAAATTCGAGTGATTCCAGATTCATATTTGTCACACTGAAATTCAAATTATGGTTGCCCCTCAGGCTGAAATTTGATCTTCTTATCATAACAGTTAATAACTGCACGATGTGTTGTTAGCCAATCCATACAAAATATCACATCAAGCTTTAACACAGGCAAATCTATCAAATCAGCATGCAAGACATTATCATCAATCTCTACTACGCAGCTCCGATAAAAATACCTCACTTCTATACTCTCTCCCATGGGTGTAGTTATCTCCAAAGGAATACTCAATAACTGTCTTTCCTTATTCAACTTAGGTGCAAACAATGGTGAAACAAAGGAATGTGTAGCACCTAAATTAGATAATGCTTGTGCCAATTCATTCTGAATAAGGATCATATATATGATTGCATTGTCAGCTATCTGTGCCTCTTGGGTGTTAATAGCAAAAACTCGCCCCCTGACCTCTGTATGCTGGGGCCTGACTGCTGCTAGGTGTCTAACCTCTACCTCTGCCCTACCAGGAACCTCCCTGGTAACATTCTATCTCATGTGTTGCTGGTTGGGATATTGTAGCAAATGGCTATTGTTGACCCCACATAGGAAATTTGTTAATGAAGTGCCCATGCTACCCACATTTCAAACAGGCACCTGTCTATCGACTACATTCCCCACCGTGCCTTATACCACAAAAACTGCAAATAGGCATACTAGGCATCAGAGTAGTAGGTATGGAGGAACCCTATGAGTAAGCAGGAGCTAAATGCACTGGAGGCCCCTTACTCTAAGTCTTACTCCTCTGACTACCTGATGGATGTCGATGGATGTCTCTGATCAAATCTGGGCACTGGTTTTATCTGTCTAGGTTGGGAGTTTCCCTCCCCTCTTATGCTCTGTGAACTAGGTCCTCCCTTCCTCTTATGATCTTTCTGACTTGTATTTCTCCTCCATCTCAGTAGCCTTGTCAATAATTGTAGTCAGCGATGTGAATTATATAGCAAGCAGGGCATTATGAAGTGAGGCATATAACCCACTCTTGAATCTACTAATAAGATCTGCCTCAATAGGAACAATCCGTATAGCATATCTGCTCAATTTGATGAACTCCTCTACACACTCCTTAACTTTCCTGTTACCCTGCTCCAACTGTTCAAACTGAATCAGATTTTGATTCCTCATCCCTTTTGTCAAGAACTCATCAAGAAGCCCTTGTCTGAACTCTGCCCAAGTGGGAGGATGATCACCATATAGTCTGGGCTCCATATGCCGAGAAAACCAAGTCCAGGCTTTCCCTTTTAGCAATAATCCAACTAGCTCAATTGTCCTGGCATTGAAACAAGGTAGTCACCTCACTACTTTCTCAATCTGCTCTAGAAAATTATTAGGCTCCTCACCTCCATCACTCCTGAATTCTAGCAGATTTAATTTCAAAAAATTAAACATTGTAACACCTCCCTCATCAAGACCTCTGTATTCTGTAAGCATATCAGGAACTACTGCTGGCTGTACAGGAGCTGGAGTAGGAATAACAGGTATAACAACTGGTGCAGCAGGAGGTGGCACTGCTGGTGGCAGCATATTCTGTCGTTCTCACCTCAATTCAGCTAATTCCCGACGTAAATCCATCATCCCCTGCATCATCTTCATCCTCCAGAGGTCATCACTCCTACCAGTCTCCTCTATCATCTGTCGGGATCTAGAAGGTTCCTTTATAATCTCTCTGACAAGGGACTCGTTAAAGGCTACCTCTGCCTCTTTGGTATCCTTTATGTCTCTGTCGTCAGACATCTCTGCCAAACTATCAGAAAACAAAAAACAAAAATAAATTCATAAAGGTACAAAATCATAGAATACTCATACATACTTTATGAATACAACAAAAGATGAAATAAGAATTCTTATGTTTCATGGTTTACTTAAGTCTATCACTCTATATCTAGTTACTATTCATATGTACCTATGCTCTGATACTACCTCTATCACGTCCTGATTTTGGAACATGATAGTCCTAGGATGTGGGAGATGCTAAAGGCGACCAGCACCCATAGAACCCAGTATCAGTTGCTATAATCATTTACTATATCATTAATAACCAATTAATGAATTAATATCCATTTTGTCACTCTGTAGTCTGACTCTTTGCAATCTATTCTGCAATTGGCTAAAAACATCATCATCACATGCCATATCTATATTTAGACTCCATATTATGCCATACATATATAATTATAGACTAACTATGCCATTAATATAAACCCATGAAGTAACTAAATATAAACATAATTACAGTGCCAAAAATATTTATACTGTCAAAACAGACACAACAGATATCCACAGAGAATCTATATATGTTATACTGCCTCCTATTTTGCACCTGTAAAAAGGAAAACAATTGAAAGAGTGAGTATTAAATACTAAATTAATCTAATATGCATCATCCAATATAAAATGGTTAGGATAACAATAAGCATTAAGTAGAAAAACAATAACAAATAGACTACGTACCAATTACAGAATAAGGAATTAGGTTACAGAAACAAAGATTTGCAACTAGAAAATAGGCTAATAAAGCTCATAACATGTAAATAAGACATATAATGGGCCATGAACACATAGTAACTAATATTGAGCTCATATCATAGACATAAGACAGATCAGGTCTTATGGCTAGGACAGTTATCCCTTCCCAGCATGGGTATCATGTAAACAATGTGCACATTGCTGACAGTATTTACCCACTACCCCATCGGTGAGGAATCTCTATCAAATCACATTATAATCAATATAGGCATGGAATCAAGTCAAAGGACATCAATATATATCAACTGTCTCATCAATAATCAATAGCTCATGAATTAATCACACGGGACTATAATAAGCAATGAATAAACAATAGAAGGTATGTAAACAATAACAATATGTTTAACAATTAACATTGAGTTGGAACATAGGATGGTCATCAATGGTCAAATGATTGGCACAATTAGCTATCCAATGTCACTGGCGACAATGGCATTCACATAGTAAGCCTATGGTGGAAGCAAGTGATAGGCCTATGGCAAAATGAACTAGGCATTTCATTGAATACTTGGTGTGCAACATTGAATGGACAATTTGGTTAGGATATGGTGCAATATTGACATTTCCCATACAATCAACAATAAGCTCTCAATCAAAGCAACACAATAGGCAATAGATATCCATCAATAAGCAACATTTAATGGATCAATTTGGCATATGAAAACAAGGCAAAACAAAGCAAAAAATCAAAGGCAATAATGCCTTAATGGCATTAGGCCAAAATGGCCATTTCAAGGATGGTTTTCTCATGTCTTAATTCCAGAACGCGACAGTTCTAGGATATAGGAGATGCCAAAGGAGGCTAACACCCGTAGAACCCAGTATCACATCTATAGAATCACATACTATTCAATCATATTCTATTGATATCATTCTCTTTACTCTTGTAATCATTATCCATTCTCATACCTTGTAATTCATTCTATAATTTAACTGTAAATATCATCATTATAAAGCACATTCACATTTATACTCCATATTATGCCATACATTTATAAATGCAGTCTATCTATGCCATTTATACAGATACCCATAAAGCAACTATATATATACAAAAGTATAGTGTTAAATTAATTACAATGTCAATACAAGACTACAAAATTTCTTTGAGAAACAAAAGTCAGGAATCTGAAAACAAATGAATGGAATGAGTATTGAATATTCAGTAAATCAAATATGCATCGACCATAAGAAATAGTTATGATATCAATAAAAAAATAGGCAAATAATCTATAAATATTAATAGGCTCATCAATATCTGAATAAAGAATCAGAATACAATAAAAGGTTATTTGAATCATTAAATAAGTCAATGGAACTCATGTCACGTAGATAAGATAGATAAGACAGATAAAGGGCCATGAAACTCGTATCTCACATATCATATGTCAATCACATATCAATAATCATAAGATTGATTAGGTATTATGGCTAGGACTATTAAACCTTCCTAGCTAGAGTATCACGTAGAGTCAATGTGCACATTGCCAATAGTATGTACCTGTGAGGCCTCACCCGAGCACCTCCTTCCATGAATCTAAGGGATTTGAGGAATGCTCTCATTTTTTTAGGGAAAGATTTCTCACGGATCGACAGGCGACCTTAGCGCCCTTTCTTGGAAAATGATTTTTTGATGTTTTGAAGTAGCCACCTTAAGTTATTTTTTATTGGGAAAATTTAAGGTAAAAATCCAATTTGACTTTAATTTTATCCCAAAGGAAAATAAGTGCATTAGTCTTTGAAACCAAGAAGGATTCGGGGACTAGGTTTTCAGTTGAACTTGGCTTCTAATTTTAACGTTGATTTAAAGCGTTTTCATGAGCAGTTTATATAGATGCATGAATAGATTAATGAATGGATGAAATCAATAAAACAGTTTTAGAGTACGGTATTTAAATTATTATAATTAAGGAATCTCAAAATATGGGATATCGACTCTAGCCCTTATGGGTTCTAGGTCGATCACACATTCCCTGAATAATACATTTAATAAAAATAAATAGAAAAGAGATCACTTTGATACCTTTGGATTTGAAGCCCTCACGTAGCTTGCCTACGTATCCCATTGAATGGGAATCAAAACCCATGCAGTTCTCCCTTCTTGCGAAGGAGGGTTGATTTATGCCCAACTTATCATGTTTTGAACTTTTTATTTTAATGCTCTATCAAATAAAGGAGATTCGCCTATTTTGATGCTTTATTAGAAATAGGGAAAGTTATGAGACGATACTAGCTCCTTTGCTTTTTGGGAAGGCGACGGTCTGATTGTCCTTCCTGATCGGAGCTCCACTTTGGATCGGTTGAAGCTCGGGGGAGACGGTCGGATTGTTTTTTATCTAATAATTCAAAATAAAATTAACAGAGTGATTTTGTTAGAACATGATTTTTTAGGCTCCACGCGCCCCAAATTTAGTCCTTCTTTAGTTTAAAGATAAAAATTGGGCTCCACTCGCCCCGAGTTGATTATTCTTTAAACTCAAAGAGAGTTAAAGAAATAAGCAGAAATTGGTGTATGAGAGAGAAATAGAGGAAATTCGAGAAGGAATGTAAACTTCAACTGATTTCGGTGTGTAAAATATAAAGGAGGAGCCTCATATTTATAGGCAAAGGGCTGCCACCGGAGGGGGGCGGCAGCGCTGTCGTGGCCTTTGGTAGCACGGGCAGAGAAAGAGGGCGGCAGACAAAAAGTGGCTCGAAATGTTAGGGTGGTACGGCCCAAATGGCTGGCGGTACCACCAAAGGGGGGTGGCAGCACCGCCTTCTAAGGAGGGCTGCACCACCCTGCCCTGAGGGTGGTAGCTTGAGTCTGATTATGATCCGATGTGTTTCTGAGTCCGTCTGAGTGTGGGTTTGATTCTGAAGAGTGCTAGTCAGGTTAGCACGAGTCCGAGGGGTGTGAAAATGTAGTGTTCACAGCTGCCCCCATCACGGTTGTCCATTCTGGATGACAGACGTGATGTAAGTGAACCGGGCTATTTCTGCCTGCTTGGGACAATTAAATTGTATTTTGATCGCATCTTGTGAGGTCTGGAGGTATATGAGTGCAATCTTCCATGCTTCGGACAATTTTCAATTTTTCTGACATTTTTCTATTTCTGTCATTTTCTGAATTACAGAAGCATCCTATGTCTGATTTAGGCGAATGATAGGTCGATGGATAGAGAAAAATCATGCGAACATAGCGAAACTGTCAGTGCTTGATTCTGACTTGAACTGCTTCAAAAATGAGAGTTACCTTGTTTTTACCTGCAACGGAGACATAATGGTCATTTTTAAGATTCTTGAAATCTATAAATAGGAGTGAGGCTTTCTCATTCCCTTCACTCTCATTTTCACTTTTCTCTCTCTCTCTAGCTTTTCTCTCTTTAGATTTTCTCTCTAGAAATCTTTTACTCTCTCTCTCTAGATTTTCTCTCTTGATATATTTTTACTCTTTCTCTCTTTAGATTTTCTCTCTTTATGGCTTCTCACTCTAGAATTGCTACTAGCAGTAGGAGGCGATATGGCTATGAGGTGCCAAGGGACAATCTTGACCCAGAAAATCTGCTTTAAGGACCAGAACAGCAAGTCTCATAGGACGACAGAATTGAGGTATTTTCCCATGATTAATAATTTTAATTTTTTTTTTTTGCTGAGTGAATTCCTTTGCTTGAAAGAGTACTGCGCTTCGGAATAGGGGCACTAGATCAAACTTGGCTTGGCTGATGCTCTATTAGTCGAATCTCCAGTAAAGACCCTGTTGGAGCCTACTGTTTTTGTGTCCTTCTCGAGGGTCAAAATGAACCCTGAGAGTAATGTAGCCTTGATAAAGGTTATGGCTGAGCGGTGGTGGGATACAACCAACACTTTCCACTTTCTATGCGAGGAGTTGACTGTTACCCTGCTTGACCTGTCGATGCTGATCGGACTGCACTTCGGGACTTGTCATCTAGATCTTTACAATGATTGGAGGGTTTCCTTCACTCCTGAATATATGATTCAGCTCATAGGTCAGGATCCGCCCTGGGATTGCATATCGATACCTCGCACTTAGCTTCAAGCTCAGCTGAGAGATATGGAGCCATTCACTGATATGCTATTTGGTACTGTAATTATAGCTAGGCTGATGATGCTGATTCTGGTGGGATGTACATTTGGACACACCTGTCGAGATACTGTTAATCTGAACATTTTGCCGAGTTTGCTAGATATGACTCAGCTTAGTGGGTATGATTGGGCTGGTGCTATTATGAGCACCATGTACCAAGAGATGTACGATTTGTCTCGAGGAGCTTTCAATTCCTTTGGTGGGACTCACTTCATTTAGGAGGTATGCTCTCTGCATCCCTTATTAAATTGAAAAGGCACCTTCTGCACCCATTGTCAATTTTGAACTGAGAGGTACTCTCTGTACTTCTTCTGAAATTTTGCTAAGTCTTTCTGACTTTCTCTATCTTCAATTCTTGAAACAGGTCTGGGCCTATGAGTATTTTCCAATGCTGACTCCCACTCTTAACAACCCCAGGTTGGTATCCAGTGGAACAGGGAATATTGGACTAGGCCTAGTATGCGCAAGTTCAAGACTATTCGAGCAGCCATTAGCAGCCTTGACACCTTTCAGGTATCTTCTGATTTTACCTTATTCACACTTCCTAGTTTATACTTACCATAATCCTCTTGCAGGTTGTTGTCATGACCCAAACTAGGGAGCCGCGATGGTCCAAGGGTACGGGATCTCCCCGAGGCTACCAGTACCACGATGAACCCCTAATACAACATATCTAATACACATAACTTAATTCATTCTAAAAGCTCATATATCATCCTAGTTCATTCATATTATACTATATTATTCCTCTTGTCAATTCTCATACATACACATTATGCCAATGTCCTGCCGAAAATCCAACAGAGTTTCCTCTGTATTTTCAACATGCTAATTTACCAATTTATCAATTAAGCACTTCTAATATCATTTTCCAACTCAACTTCATCTCTACTACATCAATTCATTCATACTTATCAATTCACATCATAACCATTATCATATCATACCTGTTATAATATCCAAAATAGCCAACTAAACCAACATCCACACATAGATAATTACATACATACCAAATCTAATTACTCATACTTTAGATTATAGTACCATGGAGCAACTAGACAAATTTTTGGAACAAAAGATTAATCCATAATATTTACATAGATGTGACAAATGTCCACGACGAAGAAAGATAAGCCTGTGGAACTCATACCTCACCGATACCTGAAAAGATTTACAACTACGGGGGTGAGTATAAAATACTCAGTAAGTAATTATATACAAAAATGCATGAGAATTATATACCACTTAAGCTGAATCGAAAACTGAAAAGTTTAGTAGCAATATAGCCAAAGATATAACTAATAGTACTAAAAATATGTGGTATGAGTAATGAACTACAAGTATGGCATATGAAATATTCAAGATATGATGAACGATAATATCATGTAGTATGAGTCACATTACATATGATACAATAGGTAAATAGGGCCAATATGTCCAATATGCACAATTGTGCTAACCAATGAATAAATGACGCAATAGCGCAAAACCAATAGTTACGTAAGAGTGATCGGCTCTTACGACTAGAGAATATAACTGCCCTCTCTAGCAAGGGTCAAATAGATACCAGTGCGCACACGGTTGACGGATAATCCCGCTACCCCATCGTAGTAGCCCTGTTATGTTATCATATGCAAAAGTCTCATATAATGGATACAGGATCACAAATATAGCTCAATTTCATTTATAAAAACTCATTTTCATATAACATGTATCAAATAGGCATACTAGCCAAAGTTAAAAAATGGGCCTACCGGGGCCCAGTTTCGCTGACGCAACTGACACGTCAAATTACGGGTCTGTTTTAGGATTTTTGAGGAGTTTATGGTTCTCTATATTAGGGAAACATTTAGACGGAATATTTGATATCAATTTGAAGCTTAGGGATAGGAGAAAGTATTGGGCCAAATATCGGGTTAAAACACTTTCTAGGCTTTGAGTTATAATGGTAGGAAGTTTTAGGCAGTTTAGGTTAGTTCAACGGGTCATTTTTGGTGTCAATTTGACTTTTCAAATAAAACTAGGGTTTTTAAGTATCCAATTAACTCAAATGCATATGTTATGCCATAT
>CANXYC010720612.1:0-42434 GCA_948193065.1 Aleurites moluccanus
TATATATATATATATATATATATATATATATATATATATATATATATATATATATATATATAAGCCAAAACAAAGAGAAATTTTCAACTCTCTATATGATTAATATTTTAGATGATAGAGATGAAAAAAAAATAATTTAAAAAATAGAAGTTAGGTGGAATATAATAAATTTTTGTTTATGATTTTAGTACTATAAGAAAATTGATTTGAAATCCAATTCCAAATATATTCAATACAATTGTTTAAAAATATTTTTATAAAATAAATAAGCAAATATATGAGGTAAGTATTGCATTTTTTTTTTTTTTTTGGAAAATATAAATAGAACGCATAAAGAATTATATATAATGTTTTCAAAATTATTATTATTATCTAATTGAAAACATTATATATAGTAAAGAATTCATAATATTTATTTATGATAAATTTAATTCTTTAAAATATCAATTAATATTTTCTTTAATATATTTTTATTTGTAACCATTTTTCTTCTCTTATCAGTCTTCTTTGTTAATTAATAAATTTATGAATGAAACTTTGAGTCCATTTTCATAAAAAAAAAAATTGGATTTAAACGGTAGCATTTTAAGTAAGTGCACAACACTGAAGTTTTATTATTTTTTTACTATTACGTAGCAAATTTTTATTATGTGAGATTTAAATTTTAATGTTCACTTATAAATAATTTCATTTTTATTATTAAGCAACACCAATTATGCATGGCATTCAAATTAATTCAATATTTTAAAATTCTTTTTTAACACAATTTAATTTCTAAAGATTTATGTATCTCAATTTGTGAATAAAGTCTAAGTAATGGTGAATGTTTTTGTAGAATACAAAATATTTAGGTTTCCAACTTCATATATATTTAGGAGGATAAACAAAGTATTCTAACCTTTAAAAAAAAATATTATATGTTCATATCATTGACACACGAGTAGAAAGAAGTTAAAATTGGTAATTGATGGGAATATGGACTTCATTTGAATTCGAAGGTGAGGCTTTCAATTTGAATTTGCGGAGTATTCTATTAGCTTGGTCTTGTAATATACATATTTTAGAAAGTCATATCAAAAATTTTCTGATACTTAAGTTAATGATTTGTACATTTAAAAAATTAATGTAAAGAAAATAGGCATTATGTTTCTTTAGGTAAGAGTTTGAGGAAAAAACTTACTACCCTTTTTTCTCTAGTCTCTCCTTGAAGTAGTGGAAGTTAGAGCTTATATTCTCCTATCCTTTTTCTTGGAATTATTGTCTTTGGTGCAATGTGATAGCATTTGAGGAGGAGGAATCGAGTTACCTTGTACTGTAGATGCACAGCAGAGAATGCATATTGACAAGTTCGACTATCAACTCTCGAGACTTGTGTTTATTTGATTTTTTTTTTCCGTTTCTATTTGTGTCAAAGATTATGTCTCATAGGCGTGGGGGTACCCAAAAAAGATATCCTAATGACTTTGAGGTCACCTTTCGGCGAGGCAAGACAGTGGCTTGAGGAGCTAAGCTCTAGTGAGCTGGTTGCTGAGGTGATCATAGGCTTGTGAGGTGCACATAAACCCTCAAGTCCAACTTGGGCCTGTTGAACTTGACGATTGAGGCATGTTGGTCCCAACCTTAGTCTAAATGCATTTTTTTAGGAGGTGCAAGATCTATCCCTTAAATCTCTTGATAATTAGTTACTCGAACCATCGGCGGAATCAGGGAGTTAGGGTAGCTTTAGCTTCCTAAAATTTTTAAATATATATATGCATATAAATTTTTTAATTGATTTTTCAAAATTCTTAAATATATATAAGTTTTTAATTGGCCTTCTCAAAAAAAATTATATATAATTAATAGTATTAAAATTATAAGTAAATTTTTAATTAATTTTCAAAAAAAATTATATATAATTTATAATATTAAAATTTTATACTAATTTAACTTTAATTATTTATGATATCACTAAAATTACATGTAAATTTTTAATTAGTCTCAAAAAAAATTATGTATAATTTATAGAACTAAAATTTTATACTAACTCAATTTTAGTGACATAATAAAATTTTATAATTTCGCTCCAAATTCGAGCAGGGTTAGTTAGTATAGGACACTCATACTCTACTTTATTTCATGAATTTTTTTTTTCTATAGTTTGGATGTCCCAAGAAGAATATCACTTTTTGATGGTGCCACATTAGCATTTCCTTAAAAAGTTTTAATAATTAGTCTCTTTTATTATGTGAAATGAGAAGGAAAAAAAAACCTATAATCATAATGAATCCATAAGAGAAACAAAGGTTGCATAAAGAAATGAAAAATAAAATGTTAAAGAGTAACAATGTAAGTTTTCTTTTTTACATTGTTATTTGATTTATTATTAAAAAATATATTATATTAAATTTTTTCATAAAAATAAATTTAATTTATTCTAATTATAAAAATTATAAATGAATTAAATAATTTTTTATATATATAAAGAAAATTTCAAGGTTTTCATATAAAAATAGTGTTTAGATTTATTTAAAATAAATATAAAATGTTATTTTAAAATTTAAAAAATATTAAATAATTTTTTAATATTTGAATGATTAATTTAAAACGTTGTTTTGACATTTAAAAATAAAATAAAAAAACGCTAGACATGCTACTTTTTTTAAAAAGATATTTTCAAAATAAAATATTTATTAGAACATACTCTTTTTTTTTTCTGTCATGGTTAAGGTTTTCATATTTTTATTTTTATTTTTCTAATTAGGCTAAAAAAAAAAAGAGGTGAATTCTAAATTTCCATTGATGGAAGATCGTAGCCACTCTTTGTAGGATAAGGCATACATTGTTTTCTTCTTGTGTGAAATGATGATAATGGGAGTGTCTCCATCAACAACATGCTTAGTATAATCTTTTGTACGGTGAGGGAATCCAAAAGATCCCAAAGGATCATTACATGCATGCAATATCATCCCCTAAAAACAAGTGTTTCACATTATGTCCCCAGGTAGGGTCCATTTGTAGGTTTCTTGACTTTTCATTATATCTTTATTGAATTTTTATTTCTCAATTGAAAATTATGAATTACTGATGAGGTCTAAGTCAGAAAATTCCAATATTTTTTTATTAATTTTTTCAGCTGATTCATATTTATAAAACTAGACCCATATATTTTTACATTAATATTAAAAATTATCTCATGATAATATTTGAATTTTAATAAAAAATTAATAATAATAATTCACGTATGCTAAGACATTTTCACCTCATATAATTTAAAAATTTAATAAATTATTTTTCAATTAAAATTAAAATTTATTTAATGATAAATTTATTAAATCAAATAATAATAATATATTTAATAAAAGTAATTAGTAAATTATTTTATGTAGTTATAAAGTTATAATGAATATAAAAAATAAAAGATATAAAGTTACATATGCAAACAAATATATGTATAGTTATGTACTAATATTGTTGGTGAGGTGAAATTTGAAATGCCAGCAGTAATTTTGACACATGACCGTTAATTGGAGATTTTGTAGGTTTGCAAATTTATTTGGTTTTTTGAAAATTGCATAACATTTTGTATAAATTATATTTGAGATTTAAGATTTTTATTTTTATTTTTTTCTCTTAAAATTTTTTTCATAAAAATTAATTAAATTTTTATTTTAATTAATTCCTACAATATCTAGTGAAATTTATAAAAAAATAATTTAATTTATATTTTATGTCGTATCTAAATGTCCAATAAAACAAACCACCCATAGACCCCAGTAATAAAGGTTTTAAACCAATGATAGATTATATATATATATATATATATATATATATATATATATATATATATATACATATATATATATAGTTTCCATTATTTATATAACGTTAAAATAAACAAAATTACAACTATCAAATAATAATAAATATATCAAGGACAAATTATTATTTCATCCTTTAATTTAATTAATAAAATGATTCATCCTATAATTTTTTATGAGAAACTCAAATAACTCCTAACTTTTGTTTTTGTAAACAGTGAAAGATCAAGAAAAAAATAAAACGAAGGTGGCGAAAATCAAAATTTATGCTGATACAAATACAATTAAATCAATAATAACAATAGCAATAGTATTAATGGCAATAAAAATATGATCAATCATAGTACTGATAAATGAGAGAATGAATATAGAAATAACTTGAACTTTCATTTGGATAAAGCAATAATTTTTTTGGATAGATACATTTTGATATATTTAATTTGATTTAGTCACTTTATATTATTTACACTTCAACACTTAAAGAAAATGATGATTTTGTTTTGTTTCTTTAAGTATTATTCAATTATTAATTATATGCATTATTTAGAATAATTATAAAAAATTACTTGTAAATTTTAAGAGAAAAAACTTGGCTCCTCTTTATGTGAATTAATGTAAATATATTGAAACTAACTATTATTATCATTTTATTTTTAAGATTAACACTAGCACACGGAGAATAATTTTTTATTTTTTACTAATATTTCAACTTAATTTTTAGCAGTTTTTATATAAATTTATTAAGTTTTGCTAAATAGATAAATAACCTTTTAATCTTTAAAAATAAAAAAAGAAAATATTATTTTTCTTTTATTTTTAGACTATTTCATTTATCAACACTTAAATTTAATAATTAATATACAATTACTTTTAAGAAAATAATTCAATTACATATTAATT
This sequence comes from Aleurites moluccanus, assembly GCA_948193065.1. Classification (NCBI taxonomy): domain Eukaryota; kingdom Viridiplantae; phylum Streptophyta; class Magnoliopsida; order Malpighiales; family Euphorbiaceae; genus Aleurites; species Aleurites moluccanus. The sequence goes on from CANXYC010720612.1 coordinate 4,701, forward strand.
AAATTGTATATTAAAACTTAAAATTTTTTCATCCCTCGCAAGTGACAACAATATATATATATATATTTAAAACAAGAGATTTTTATTAATTGAATTTTTTTATTTTAATCACAAAAATTTAATGATAAATTTTTAGTTATAAATTATTTATTGCTTTAATAAATATATGAAGACAATTTATTCATTTCATATAAATTTAACTAAAAAAATATTAAAATTAAATGAAATAATTAAAAGATTCGACGGAAACAAAAATTAATAATTATTTAGCTAGTTTCTCAAAAAAATAAAAAAATAAAAACACTTTATTAATTAGGTGAAATTTTAAAAATGAAATAATAATTTGTTTTTATATCAAATATTATAATTATAACTCAAATCTGATTTGGGGAAGAGCTGAATATGAGAACTCTCAGATTTCAATATCTCAATTTCCATCTTAGCACTGAACTAAAGCTTTATTAATATTTTTTTCTTATCCCTTGAGAAACCAAACACAATTATTTAATTATAAATTCCAACAATATCAATATAATACTCCATTTTTCCATAAATAATAATAGTTCACATTTATTTTAGCACAAAAAATAAAGAATATGTGTTTCTTTTATTAGTTTACTCTTATTGTGGCCACTAATAATATTAATTATTTTTGAATTCTATGATAAATTGCAAGTATCCTCCTTTATTTTTTTATCTGTCGTTTTAAAAATTTATTAATTTATATTTTTAATTGTGGTTTAAAATTTTTAAAATAATATTTATTTATTTTTTTCTACTTTATCCTTATAACATTTAATTAAAATATAATAACTTAATTTAAAATAAAGTTAATGATATAAGGTTAATTAGGAGTTTATACATTTCATCTTCTTAAAATCTTTAGGTTTAAAAGTTTTAATTTAAATTAGACTCTCTTTTCAATTTTAAGAAACATAATTTACGGCAGATTCAGAGAAGTGTTTGTGCTTCCTTGTTGCTAGGCAATATGTCGGTTGGTCATACTATGGTTACAAAATTATCTCCTCCAAGAGGTGTTATGAAACTCAATACAGAACTAATGCAAAGATCTTCACAATGAAAGTGTTAGGGTGGGTGCAGTTCTTCTGAATGGGTTACGACTTCATTCAAAACCTATTCATGTTGACTATCCTATTGACATTGCGGAAGTTGTTGTTGCGTTACGTGGGATGCGACTGGCTCAAGATTTGGATTTTGTTGACATTTGTGGTAGAGAGTATAGTTGATTATTGTTGACGTTGGTCCAAAATAAGTCCATCTAACATAAAAAAAAAAAAATTCCAATCCCAGGGCGCTCAATTGTATATTGTATATGTAGAAGGAAGAAGTATTGCGAGGAATATTTGTGAAATTTTTTTCGATAGCAGAGGATATATGGAATCTTTTTTTATGCAATTGACGTAAGAATCTAAGGAGCAACGAAAACATCAATGAAAATATCAATAAAATGAGTGGAGGAGAATATAAATGTGCGGATCTCATATAAAATTAATTATTATAAAAGTGAAAATTGTAATTTTATTAATATGAAAAGTTAGTGAGTTGTTAGTGTCATTTGCAATAATACAGGTAGAATTGGCTTTGATTATGCTAGCGGATCTGTTGATAATAATATATCCACTTATTAGTTAATTTTTTAAAATTCTCTTGTGTATTTGGTTTCATATTTTATGGGTAACATATATATTCATAATAAAGTTTCCATATCAAATTTAAAATAATCCAAAATTATATTGAAGAAATTAGGAGTGACTTTTCTCATTATATTTAGAGATTTTTTTTTACATAATTTAATTTGCTTATCTCACATATATAGAAAGAGATAGTATGGTGTCAATTCTTCATCATTCTCGAACCCTATAATTAGCTATGTGATGAGGTGAAAGTGAGCTACCTAATAAAAATTTAGGAGGCAGACTTGGCATTAAAGAAAAGAAGGAGGGCGAAATCTCCATAGAAAAGGAGATTTATTGAGACTATGAGCGGGTAGAATGTCTATAGTGCAAGCCACTCCTTGGCTTATGTAGGGGAGATTACATGTACTACGACTTCTTCAATTGGCCTGTAGGTTGGCAGAATAAAATCCTTTGTTAGTATTAACAATTAATTTTAATATATACAATGTGGCACATGATATTTAAAGCCTTGTCAGCCTAGATAAATGAAAGTCTAGATGTTAAATGGGAGGCTAGACTCAACTAAAGCATAGGCCCATGATATAAGGGAAGAATATTATTATTAAAAAATTATTTTTAGTAATAAATAAGAGATATCTTTTAAATTCTTAATTTTGAAGGGAAAAATTATAAATTTAAGTGGATAATGAATCTTTTAATATTTTTTTTATATAAATTAATTAAATTTTCAAACAACAGATAACTTTTATCCTGCATCATTTTTTATTTTTTATTTTTCTTATTTCAAATTCTCAAAATGAGTCTAAAAAATCAATAATTGAATATAGTTAAAATGAAAGGATTATTAGAATAGTTTTTAAAAGCAAAAAAATTTCTAAATAATATATTTTACTATTCTAAAAAAATTAAATAATAATCCAACCTAATATTTTAAATAAATCAATTCGAATCTCAGCAAAAGTTTTTGTTATACACATACTTTGAGAAAAGGCAGAATCAATGCTATTAAATTTGCTTTTGGAGACAAGAAAAAGGGTCAAATTAAAAAGTGATTGCTTTAAGATAGTGAGCTCAGTGACAACTAAACAAAGGCATAAAAAAGGTTATGATTATATTGGCCTCATTGGATCATATCACCATGCATAATAAACATTATAATAAAGGTTAAGAAATCTCTCATTAGAGACTAGACACTTCATCAAGGGAGAATTCAATTACCTTTTCTTTAGGTTTTTAATTTACACTTATTAATTAAATACTGCTCACTAGTGTTCTTTAATGAAACTATTTACTCATCGTTAAATTAATTAATGTTGCGGATTATAGACCACAAGAAAGTAGTGGTGAGGATTAAAAGGTACTAAAAAGTAGATTGATGCAATATTTTATAATAATAATTAAGAATGTATATCAATTAAGTTCCCTCGAAAGTAAAATAGTGAGAGCCAGCAGGCACGAGGCAGGGATTTTTAATTAGTGATAGAGTTGGCAAATCTTGATTCGGCTCCATGATTCTATTTAAATTTAATTCATAATTCATTCAAATCACATCTAATCTAAAAATAATTTAACTTAAATAATTTAAAAATAATTCGATTTAAATAATTTAAATTTAAATAATTCAAATATATAGATTAATTTATTTAATCCGACGATTTGATCTAATGATTCGATTTATAATCTAACTCATAATTTAATTTAATACTCTAAAAAAATTAATAAAAATAATTAAATATATTAAATAATTTCATTTTTCAAAAATAAAATTAATATTATGATATTTATTATTAAAATCAAAAATACATAGGACTTAGAATTTTAAATCCTTAAAAAATTGATAAATTTTTTTATATATTATCTAATAAAAAATAAATTTTAGAATTATTCAAAAAAAATTTTACCATATCTTAATTAAGAATACCACTTAAAAATTTATCATGTATTAAAAAATTAACTTGACATATATAAAATTATTTCATTGATTTATTGTACGACATTATATTTTTGTGTATCACAATTACCTATATTATTATATACAAATTAATATATTAATATATTTTTGTTATTTTTTTAATTTATTTATATATAATAAATTTAATTCATATATATTTTTATATTAATATTTAACAATTAAAATTATCAAAAGGTAGTATTTGAATTAATAAATAATTAATAATAATAATTGAGATATATTAAGATATTTTAATAAAATATATAATAAATAAAATTATAAAAAATACGAGTTTATAACTAGTTATATATAATAAAATATTGCTATATTAGTTTTATATATTATTAATAATTATTATCTTAATATTTTTATTTATTTCTCTAAATTAATAAATATAGCATAACATATTAGTAAAATTGTATATTAAAATAGATTTTAAATTAATTTTACTAAATTTTTATATTTAATTTAAAGTTAATTGAATTATATATTTAAATAATATATATATATTTAATTTTTTTTTTTTATAATTTTTAATATTTTATTTCTTACTAGATTACAACTAAAATTTTATGTTAATTTTCATATATATAATTCAAATTAAATTTCATATAACTTTAAAAAAATAAGTTGATAATATTAAGTTGTTACTTTTTAATATAAAAAAAAATTAATTGTAAAATTCATTAACTAAATAACTATTAAAATATATAATAAATAAAACATGAAATTTTTGAATATTATTAATAAGTTATTTTTGGTAATTTTATTTACATCTATAAATTAATAGTTATATCGAATAATATTACAAAAGTTGCATATATTTAATAATTATAATTATATATTTGATTATTTTTATCTTTATTTTTTTTTATTTTTTGAAATTACATATAAAATTTTTTTAAATAAAAGTAAATATTTTTTAAAAATAATTTTTAGGTGGCTCGATCCGATTCGATTCATAACCCGTAAATCAATCTGAATATGATTCGAAATCTTTCTTTGAGTCAACTTGATATATAATCTGATCTGTCTATAATTCGAGATGACCAGCTCATAACCCACCCAAAAAAGACAACACTCGAACCCAAAGCGATTCAATCCGAACCCGTTCAATCCGACCCGTTTACCACCTCTAATTAGGGAATAATATTATTCTTATATGAGTGTAAATTTATATAAATATTTATTAAAAATTGTATTTTATTTTTAATAAATAAATAAAAATATATTCATATTTTGTTAAAATTATGATGAATTTAAATAATTATATTAATTTATCGTAATAAAATTTTAAAATACCAATCAGTTTGATATATATAAAGATAATTATACTAAAAGTTTTCTTCACTTTAATAGATTCATACACATAATTAATGTGAAATAAAAAAATCAAAATAATTAAAAATAAATATAAGTAAGCACTTAATTTTTTTTTATAAAAATTATAATAAAAAATTTAATTAGTTATTTTTTTTATATAAAAATATGTATTCATTTATGAAAAAGAAAAATACATATAAAAAAATAATTGAAAAAATTACAATTAAGATGAATATAAAATTAATTTTACCCCTAAATTTTATTAATCAAGTTATCAAAGTAATAATATACAGTCTAGTAACTATAATTAGCATATCAACGAAAAATACATTCTATTCGAAATTATTATAAAGTCATTTGATAAGTATAATAATTAAAAATCCAAAAACTCTTATATATATTTAAGAAACAAACAAATCTCCATAAAAAAAAAAGATAATTTTAACTTTTACAAATAAAAAATATATAAATAAAATAAATATAAATATAAAAAAAAAAACTAAATTTAATATCAAAATTTTATTCAAAATAATAACAAATAATCAAGATAAAACAAATACAGTATCGTTTTCAAACAAATATAATAGTAAAAAAGAAGAAGAACAAAATGTAGTAGGGTAAAAGATAAAGAAGAGGAACAAAGAAAATGAGACGATGACTAAAGAAAGAGGCTACCTTGTTGCTATTTCTTTCTACGTTCTTAAATGATACTACCACACACATATAATTGAATTAGTTATTCACACAATAATATTATGTTAACTAAAATTATATTATATTTTTATTTATTTTCCATCTAGTTGATATTTTAGTATATGAAAAAATAATTTTTTTTAGAATATAAAAATAAGAGGTCAAATTTTATATTTTATTTTTTATAGGGAAAATTAAAATTTAAAATTTAAAATAATATAATTTTTTATTTTTAACTAAATTACTTTTACATTTTATTTTTAATTAAAAATATTATTAATATTCTAATTTTTCTATATATTATTATTATTATATTAATTTGATATATACACTCAATATATATTAAATTTTTTAGATCTACAATAACATCTTAACATGTTAATTTTTAGCATTAATTAGGAGTTAACATTTAGTGTCTACATAAATTAACGTAATCAAATTGAGTTCAATTGATACAATATTTTATTTGATGAGATCGACTTAATAATTTAATTTTAATATAAAATTATTAAATTAATTTTATTTTTAAAAATTATCACATCAGGTAAAAAAAATTCTTTTATGCATTAATCAATTTTAATTTAGTGATATTTGAAATCGCGAGACTCATGAAATAAAAACTAAAAAAAAAAATCAATTAATTTGTTGAGATCACTTTTTATACGCATAATAATAAATAAAAAAATATTTATTTGGAAAAAAAAATATTATAGGTCTAAAATAAAAGAAAGAAATTAAGAGGAATAAATTCCCTCCAAATGATTGGGCAAAACTAGCTAAACACTACTTTCTCTTTTTCTCTAATTTACGCGCCAAAAAAAAAGCTAACCATACCTTTGCCTGCCAAAATAATATCCTCTCTCTTTTGATTCCTTTCTATATATATATATAATATATAATATATAATTAAAAATCCCTAAAAAATCTCTCCCATTCCTTTCAATATCTATCAATCTCTCTAATCTCTCTCCCTCTCTCTCTTTCTCTGTCTCTGTAAATTCTTCTTTCTCTGCGATTCTCTGTTTCTTTCTGTAGATGTTTGGAAGCAACAGCTAACGATCAGTGATCAAATTAGAGCTCAGAGATTGATCTCGAGGTTAGCCTTCTCTCTCTCTCTCTCTCTCTCTCTTTTTCTTTTTGTATTTTTCTCTATTTTTTATTGCTTATAATGATGCCTATGTAATTTTTTTTTTAATGTGCACCATTTTTAGAAATGGTTTTAATAGAATATAATTAACTAATTTATGTATATTAAGTATAATTAACGTTACTGATATTAAAATCGTTTTCAAAATTAAAAAAAAAAAAAAAAAAAATCCCCAATCAGAGCTCAATAACAAAAGAAAAAACGATTAAGGTGACTTCAACTTTACTCTAACTCTATCAGGTCATGATTGAGATTTTTGAATTATATTTAGACGATAAGTTTCATTTTAATATTAAATTTGAGTTTTAATTATCTCACTTCTTGAATGTTCTACGAGTTGATTAGTCATAGTAATTCACGAGTAAATTTTTAAGATAAGTTCTGTAAGTTGAACATATTTAAATTATAGGTCGGACATATTTATATATAATATATGAAAATTGTGTTATTTTTATTTCTCTCATTTTATTTCAAAAAAATTGTCTTGTCAACATTGTTTTTTATTTAAGTTTTAATTATATTAAAACATCATGTATTTTTGCTTTTTAATTTTTTTTTTTATATTTTATTAGTCAAAATTCTAAAAATTAAATTTTAATTAAAATATTAAAAGTTAATTACTTTGCTATTTTTATATTTTTTTAAATTATATTAAATTATTTATATATTTTTAAAATTATACTAAAATATTTTTGTATTTTATTGTAATCTAAATTACTTAAGGTTTAATTTTTCTCCTTCAATTTGGTTTTGATTTCTTGAGTTCTTTATTTTAGGGACATAAAAACACTAACATTATAACTCATGAATTTTAAGGATAATAAATAATTTTTTTACTGGAGAAGAATTTATAGATTTTAATTAGGAAAAGACTTATGAGATTTATAATATTGGTTTGAAATTTTATTTAAAAGTTAGATTTAAATTAAGTAAATTCAATTCAAGAATTGAATGTGACTGAAATTTTTTTTTAACAGTGTAAATAAAAAATCGGCTGGCTTTTAAATTAATAGATACGAATTAAATTAGATAGAAAAATACAGGAACGTTTTAGTATAATTTTAGAAATACAGTATGATTTAGTATAATTTAAAAAATTATAGAGATATCAGAGTAATTAACTCTATTTAAATTGATTTTTTGAATTTTAACTAATGAAAAAAAAAAAAAGAAAATTAGACGAAAAAAACTCATTATTTAACGAAAGCAAAATGCAATGACATTTTAGTATAATTTAAAAAATATAAAAATAATTTAATATAATTTTAAAAAAAAAATAAGTCATAATAATTAACTTTTTATTTAAAGATATTAGGAAAATTATTTAATACTTCCCGAGTAATATATTTTCATAGTTCCGAGTAAATTTTATTTATTTATAATTACAAATGTAGGGTGCATTATATATTAGTACATTGATGGGCTAAATAATTTCCTAAAACATTAAATACTTAATTAATTAGTTGATAAAATAAAGGTGTTCGAGGGAATTCGATTGTTAAAATAAATTTGTAAAAATTGAAAGTTCTTAATTATTAAAAAAAATATAAAACATATTTTCAATTAAATGTCAAATGCTTTTATTTTTTCATTTAGAATTAAAAACACAATATTTTTAGTGAAAAACGCTTTTAATTTTTCAAATTGAGGATTCAAATACCCACCATATATTATTTTAATCATTTTTTTTTAATTTTTTTTTTCTAATAATTTTCCCATCGGAGTGGCATATGCAATTTCTTCAATCAAGACATAACCAATAGTGAATCTAAAAAGATCTTTAGAAACATGTTAATTTTGTAATAGCTAGGCTAATGAACCCATCTCCGTAAGAAAGAAAACAAGACCTAATAGGAAGCAACTCTATTTCTAAATTAAAGTGGTCCTTGCTTAGACAGGTCCTCGTAATTTTCCCTTTTGAAGGCTGACATTTTTCTTCAATTTAGCCCATTTTACAACTAGAATTTTCTCTTCAATTTAGCCCATTTTACAACTAGAATTTTCTTTATAAACCTGTGAATTAATCGGACCTTTAAAACTTGTCTTATCGTTGAATTGTAATTTAATAGTCAAATACTTGTTTGGTAATATAAAAATTTAAGGATTTTTACATTTTAACAATATATTTTCATTTACAAAATTTATATATAACAAAGAAAAAGGTAAAACATACCTTGAATTATGTTCCATTTGCTATTATTATGGTACTTTTTTTTTTTTCACAATCATGAAAAAAAGTTTGTTATTATAAATTTTATTTATTTGTTATTTGGTATTTTACAACAGAAAACAGGACACGTGTATAGTCATAAACAAAATTATAAAAAGTGTTTTTTTCCCTGTTTATCAATCCATTTTCTAAATATACAAATTTTTAATATATACAACAAAACACCAAAAAATCAAAAACAAAAATTAATGATACCTAACAAATAGCCTTTACAAAGTAATTCCAAGATATTATAGGGATGTTTAAATGTTGAACTATAAAATTTAATTGTCATTTAAAAATATTTGTGTCGATAATAAAAAAATTATTAAATATTTGAATAAAAATCAATTATTCTTTTTCAAATTGATAAAATATGATAACAAGAAAAAATTACGATTATCGATTAAATCATTTATCAATAAAAAAATTTATTTTTATTCTAAATCAATAATTATTAATCGCCCATCTAAATCACGTGCATAGGATTTCAAAATTATGATTTCTCAAAAAAAAAAAAAAAAAAAGATCAAGCTAAGATTGAATGGTTGAGAGCAGATTCTTATCAAGTAATTACTTATCCAATGTTAAGGACCCACAAAAATTTTGAGTATAGTACCAACCTTCATTGCATGTGTGGCAAATTTCTGGCTTGCTGCAATTTCTCTCACACACTTCGCGGGTCTCCTTCTCCAAGAACCTCGTGTTTCTGATCTCTTGTAATAAACCAACTCCACTTGCCTTGATATAGCAGAGAAAACAACAAAAATCACATGAAACTCTTTTCTGTCAATAAATATCAGATTTTGTTGCCGTTTCGTTTGGCCTATTCATTGATTTTGACACATGTTTCTGGTTCTCTGTCAAGCACTTTCCAATTTTGTTCAATGATGGAGAAGAGATCATTTGAGATATTTCTTTTTGTTTCTCTCTGCTTCAACAAGTCAGCTATGGTCAATTACTTCCTAAAACAATTTAGTGACTGCTCTTAAGTTATAATAACTTAACTTTCCTTCTACATTTTATTTGCAGAACTATTGGTGCCATCTTGATTTTCTATTGGTCTAAGTTCATCCAGGATCACTTCCTATTTTATTCTCTATTATATTATAAATAATTTAACTTTTTATTTTAATTTATCTCAAAAATTATACATATTTCAACTACCACTTTTTATTTCACTCTTTATTTTATTATTTAATTAATAAAATTATAAATTTTTTATTATATAAAAAAAAAATGAGAGAGACATGATAAAAAAAAAATAAAAGGGAATAAAAAATCAATTCTCTCTCCTCACATTTGAGGAGAAAGACAAAAACTCTCTAAATAAGAATATTTTAGGGAATGAGTCATGTCTATGTTTTTTTTTTTTAATTTCAAAATATAGTTTTGAATTAATCACTCAGACACTCAAAAAATTGTTAAGCATTTTTTATATTTCAAAACGACATTTCATACTTATTTTAAATAGATTCAAACACCTCTAAAATAAGGAGCCATTTTATTTTTACTAATAAGCCAAAATACGAAACTTTTAAACATGTCCTAAATTGAATAGTGATAAGAATTTAGGTTTCATTTGATTTAATTGTTTGTAGCTGCTGTTAACTGTTAGCCGGTGACTGTTATCTAATAGCTGATTGTAGTTTCAAGTGTTTAGAAAAATTATTATTAGTTTATTTTAATCCAAGAATGAATTGATTAATTTAGTGATCGAAAAAGAATTGACTACGGGGACAATTTATTCAACGCAAAAGAACTTGAGGATAAAGAAATGGAAATCAGTGCAAGCCAATTTCGTTGGAATAAGCACAAAACTGTTACTATTGATAGCTATGAATTCAACATCTAAGAGATGTATTGATTAGGAAAAATTAGCTGTTTGATTAAGATGGTACATATAATATCCCTAACAAGGGTCTTTTCTGGTCAAGTTCTTGGACATTTGGCCCCCGCTTGGAAGTGCGTCCTGAGAATTCCTCAAGTTTCAATATATATTGATATAAACTTCAATAGTTATTGCTAACTATGTCTAATGTTTTGACTAAGGGTTACTAGACCGATCTAATAATCTCTTAATTTTTAGAGGATGACTATAAAAATTTCTAGAAAAAATTAACTGCAAAATTATTTTTTAATATATATTAAAATTTTATTTTATTTTTTTGGAAAAAAAAATTATTCTAAAATTTTTTTTCTAGAAAATAATAAATTTTTAATTTTAAAAAATAATATATTTTATATTTAAAAATAAATTGTTAATTTTTAATATTTTAATTAATAATTAATTAAATATTAATAATACAATATTTTTAAATCCATGTTATATAAAATATGATGTTAGTTAAAGTATGAAATATTTTCACTTGGAGTCAAATTTAATTATTTTATTTTATTTCATTTGGAGTTCTTGAAATTCCAATACTCATACTATGATTATAATATATGAGTATTTATTGATTTGTCATGGTCGAATTAAAATAATTCGGAGTCGGATACTTAAGAAATGAATATAGAAAATTCAAATGATTTTGAAAATTTGGTAGAAGGTTGGAATTTGATAAAAATTGGAGGATACTAATAATTTTACATATTTGGTGGTGGAATAAAAGAATATGAAAATTTTAGATATTTTGAAAATTTAATTGGATTGTATTTTGTGTGGTACAAGAATTTTCAACATTTTAATAATTTAACATATTTTAAATATATATATATATATAAAATGAATTTTGAGAGATCGAGAAGATCAAAAGAATGAAATAAAGAAATAAGGTAAATTAGTTAATATTTATAAAGTAAATTTTAAAAAATCAAAATTAAAAAAAAAAAAATGTAAACTTTACAAAATAATTGTTGCATATCAACTTCAATTTTGAAGTTTGTGAGCAACACTCTCCACCAAACCAAATCATTACATTCTCACCGTTGTTAGAGTTTAATGATTATTCAATTTTTTTGATACTTTGTAATATATATATTACACAGTACATGCATTTAAAAAAAAAAAAAAATAAAGAATATTTTGTAGGCCATAACGGTTATTTTGTAACATTTAATTTTTTAATTTTTAATTTTTAAAAATTTACTCAATAAATATTAATCATTACCTCACTTCTCAACTCTATTCTTTCTATCTTCTCAATCTCTTAAAAATCACAAAAAAAAAAAAATAATAATAATAATTATATTTTCTCTTATTTCACAGATAAAAACATTTCATATATATTTTCTTATTATGAATAAAAATTTTAATATTTTTAAAAATATATCAAATTATCAAAATATTAAAAAAAAAAATTCTTCTATTCAAAATACAAACCAATCAAATTTTCAAAATCACCCAAATTTTTCATATTCATTTATTCCACCAAATATAAAAAATTATTGGTATCCCCCAAATTTATCCAATTCCTATCCTCCATCAGGTTTTCAAAATATTCAAATTTTCTATATTCATTTCTTATATATCCAATTCTGAGTTATTTTAATCGTTTGTGACAAATCCATAAATGCTCAGATAACTCTAAATAAGACAAGAAAAGATTCAGACAAGAAAAATATTCAAGCAAGAATCTGTGACACCAATGTGTTTTATTTTCGACTCTCAATTACTGTTATATTTCACACATGAACACAAAAATATTACATTATTAATTTTTAATTAATTATAAATTAAAATATCTAAAAATTAATAGATTATTAGACTATTTTTTAAAATAAAAATTATTATTTTTTAGAATAAAATTTTTTCTTGAAAATTAATAAATTATATTTAGAAAATAATAAAATAATTTTTATAAAATAAATACATTTAGTTTATAATATATATTGTGAATAATTAAAATAATATTTAATTTGGTAATGGGCCAATGCTATTATACTTTTTAGAGTATAATTTATTATAGAGAAAAATATAATAAAAGATAGTATAATAAAGTGATGATGTTGTATAATGTGATATGGATTATTATATTTTTACAGTGTAAATTATTATGGATATTTTTACACGATATAAATTTTTTTTTTTTTTTAGTATTAGGAATAAGATAATGGATTATAAATTTATTATTTAATAAAATATATATTTATTGTTAAATTATATTTTAATTTATATATGATATAAAAAAAGTTGAATAATTATTACACTCTCGTAATAGTGAGAATATAATAATTTGGTGCAGTGGAAAGTAATTATACTTTCAACTACATCCACTATGAATCTCCTTATGCCATTTGCTTCTCATTTTATTGGAATCTCTTTTTTTTTTTTTTTTGGAATCTCCTTTTGAGCTTTAATAAAAATAAAGTTTTGTCCGTCAATGTCTAGTGGGGTTGTGAATTACCGTTTCGTAAAGACTTATCCTGGTATGCTTGCTAATAGAGGGTAGAGAAAGGTCTTTTTGGCCCATATGTTTCCTCTACCTCTAGCATGGGGCCATGGGCCAATTCTTTTCTGGCAGACCTGCAATTGGTGGGTGTTTGGATGCTTATTCTATCCACTTAACTAAAATAAGCTAGCAACTTTTCAGAGAAATTGGTATTTTGCTTAGTGCTTCGCTGCTGTTGACATTCATTGTCAGTACCTTTTTCGTGGGTCCATTATGGGGGCATCATTTAACTATTTTCATTAATGGGCAATCATACTTTAGATTGATTATCAATTTGTTTGAATTTTGGTAATTTTCTTTTTCCTCTATGAGGTTTACATGCAACTACTTGTGTTATTATTATGTATGCTGTTGTTAGATTTTTTTTGGCTTCATCTAACTTGTGGGAAGATATTTTTTTTTATTAAGATAAATTACTATTACACCTATAGAGGCTACATAATTAATACTTTTCATAGACAATCAAATTAGAAAACTTGGCAAAATTATCCCTATAATTTATAGAAAATAGGAAAATCATATATAATTGACTAGTTGTGAAAAATGTTGAACCTAACATTTAGGGTTTGTTTATATTAGAAAATAAAGTTTTATGTTGAAATGTGATATTTTTGAAAATAAATAAAAAAATTAGAAAACTATTTTAGCGTGTTTTCTATTTGTTTTCCAATTTAGAAAACATGAAAGTCTTTCAACTTCCATTCACTTCTACCGTTCCACGATTAGGTTTGAATTCAAATTCCATCCTTAAATTAACACTTTTATTTATTTCAATAATTTTTCCCTATGTAATCATTAAAAACTTTATAAATTAATAACATCTATTATATAATAATTTTTATAGTGTTAACTTGGACTAATAAATTAAATTAATAATTTCAATAAATTAATAAAATAATATTTTTCTGAAAATCATAATATAATTATATGATTCCATTCATATTATAAATTAATAATTTATTAATATTATATATATAATATATTGTGATATATATAATATTAAAATATGATTCTAAAAATTATTTAAAATCTAAGTAATTATATTTAGTTTTTTTTTATCCACTTCATTTAATTTATATATCTAATTTATTATTTTTTTAATTCATTTAGTTCATATTTAATTAATCGCATGATTTTTTTTTTTCATTTCAATTAGTTCATATTTAATTGAACGAATATTTATTTTATTTCATTTCAATTAGTTCATATTTAATTGATCACATTTTTTTATTCATTTCAATTAATTCGTATTCAATTGATCTCATATTTTTTATTCAATTTAATTAATTCATATTAAATTGATTACAAAATTAATAAAATATAATAAATTTTTAATTGATTAAATATATATTTACTGAAATGTAAATACTATCTTTAAATTAATAAATTATTAATTTATCAATTAAATAATATATCTTTTTAATTAATAAAATTTATAAGTCCCAGCAATATTAATTTATAAAGATTTTATTATATAAGTAATTGAATCACGTTTACGGTGATTTTTTTTTTTTATTTCAACCTTATTTTCTTACTGCATGTCTCCATCTCTTCTTTCTATTTTTTTTTTTTATTTTTTCATTCACTTTCTTAAAATAATAATATTTACTAAAATATATAAAAAATAATAAATTTTGAACCCAAATCCTCTCTAAAACAATTACATTAGAAACATGTTTTCTAGTTTTTTTAAATTGGAAAATAATTTTTTGATCTAAACAAATGAACATTATTTTCTAATTTTTCATAAAAAAAATAAAAATTATTTTCTATAAGTAAACAAATTATTGAATATTTTATTTGATTATCTATTACAATTGACTGTTAGCGACTAACGGTTAATTATCAATTGTCATCTAATGATTAGCTATCAGTCATTAATAATTAACAATCAATGGTTGGAGAATCAAATGCTAATCATAATTTTGAATACCGTTGAATTTTAAAAAATTACTCCAATCAATTATTTTACCACATCATACAAGGCATCTAAAGTCTACATAGGAATATGTTATGAAAAACACATCACATAACAAATAATATAATAAATGAGAAATTAAAATTTAATGTAATTCTAATAAATCTACTGGACAAAATAAATCTATTAATAAATCAACAAATAAAACTATTAATAATCACAAAGACACTCTATTCATATACTTTGTGTTACACCACACTGACTTAACTTATCTAAGTCTCCACTATAATTTATAATTTATCAACTTCACTATCCTATATATAGACTTCCAAAACAAATCCAAATTCTATATGAATGCTATTTTATTTATCTAAATTCAAGTTCAATTTGGATACTGAATATAAATACTTCTTCATCTTTATTAAACAAATCTATTTCCTGTTAAGAATTTGAGATAAAATTTTAACAATTTCTATATTGACTTAAATTTCATAAAATCTTCAATTCTTATTTGAATTGCACATTTTTTATAGATGCTACCATAAATGCACTTTTCTTCTTCAATTCGTTATAAGCTTTGCCATGCGCTACATCATCAACAATTGTGCTATCGATCAATCTGTAAATATTTTTTCTTCCAAACTTTTTACTTTTCATGATCACGAGAATACCTCGGCTAACTCTCATGACTCCACTTCCCAAAGAACATCTAAAAACTAAAGAGTCCAACTTATCCAAGGAAATTAAATTTCTCTTAAATTTTGGAATATACCTCACATCACCAAGTATTTTGACACTTCTATCATGCATCTCAATTTTCACCTTACCAATACCTTCGATCTCCACCTTCTCATCATTGGCTAATTTCACATATTCATATTTGCAATCTTCAATTTTATCAAATCGTTCCTTCTTTGAATAAATATGGAAAAGACAAGCAAAATCTATCACCTACTCATCACTTAATGGACATTATCAATGGTAAATATATCAATCTCAAAAACACCATTATCTTCAATTACAAAATTCGCAGAACTATTCTTTTCAACTAGAATATTTGCAGACTTACCGTGACTTTCCTTAAATTGATTGAATTTCGCAAGGTCTTCTTTTATCTTTTTACAATGGTATTGGATGTGCCCCTTCTCATGACAATAATAACATTCTTTATCAGAATAGTCTATTCGTGGTCTCAAACCTAGGCTCAATCTATTATTTTCTCCATATCTTCCTCTTGAATTATTTCTATCACAACCAACTCACAAGAAAAGCTTTACCACCATTGCTGCTTCTCGTCACCTTCAATTTGTTATGCTCCAAAATTGCAACAGTAACTTTTTTCACCGTCATTGAGTTCTTTCCAACTGTTATTATTATCACTAAACTTTTATAGAACGATGACCGAGAGACCAAAAAAATTATTGTCTCATCTTCAATCTTTATACCTAAACTAACCAATTGAGTAGTTAACTTTTTAAAGGTATTAAGGTGGTCTTGAATATCATCACTTTCATCCATTTTCAATCCATATAATTCTTTCTTAATCTTGTTGATTTGTGAGTGACTTCAACATATGAAGCTTTTCTAATTTCTTCCACAAGCTAGTGGTGAAGTCTCATTGAATACATTATACTTCACAATAGGGGGCTAAGGCCAATCTAATTATACTATGCCCTTTGTTGTAAATCCTCCCACTCTTCATCTTTTAAAGTTGATGATTATTTCTCTTTAAAGTTTTAATTAGTCCTTATTGTACAAAGATATCCTTCATGATACTCTGTCAGAAACTAAAATTATTTTTCCCATCAAATAGCTCCACCTCGAATTTTGATCTCACCGTTCTCATAATTTTTTACACCTCAACCAGGCTCTGATACCACTTGCTATGAAAAACACCTCACACAATAAATAATATAATGAATAAAAAATTAAAGTTTAATGTGGTTTGGCGTAAACCTACTTCACAAATAAATCTACTAATAAATCAACAAATACAATCACTAATAATCACAAAGATACTCTACCATGCACTTTGTGTTACATCACGCTAACTTAGCTTTTTTAAGCCTCTACTATAATCTATAATTAATCAACCTCACTACCCTATATATATGCTTCCAAAACCAATCCAAATTCTACATGGATTTTATTTTATTTATCTAAATCCAAGTTCAATTTGGATACTAAATTAAATACTGCTTCATCATTATTAAATAAATTCATTTCTTGTTAAGAATTTGAAATAAAATTCTTACAAAATATTTGGGGTAAAATTTTTATTAACAAAGTTCTAGCCATAAAAAGGAGTTACTGTTGGTGAAAAGTAAAAAAAAAAAAAAAAAAAAAAAAAATTACAATGAAAATTGCAGGAAATTAAAAAGGCTGAGGCATAGGTATCTAGCTTTGCGGTCAAATAAGTTCAATAACCAATGTAGTAGATGTAGAAAAGGTTTTCTTTGTATTAAGAATAATTTTTTGTACAATACTCTACACGGCTAACTTATGATATATATACAAATATAGGGCTAACACTAGATACTCCTCCTAAGTAGGAAATACCAATTGAGAAGAATCTTATACAAAGTTTAATTTGGAAACTTCCTAACTAATTAGGTCAACTTCTCACACCAACACTCCCCCTCAAGTGGGTAAAAAAATGTCTTTGATACCCATCTTGACAAGTGAGCAATGGAATTCTCTACTTGACACAATTTTTATTAGTATATCAGCTAATTGATCTTCAGACATAACAAAAGGCAATTGAATCACCATTGCATCCAAGTTTTCCTTAATGAAATGCCTATCAACTTTGACATGCTTGGTTCTATCGTGATAAATAAGGTTATGAGAAATGCTTATAGCTGTTTCATTATCACAAAATAATTAATTTCCAGAACTTGGTGGATAACCAAGTTTTGTCAGCAGCTTCCAAAGCTATAGAAGTTCGCACAACCCTTTTGTTACCCCCTCTAAATTCTGCTTCAGAACTGGATAGAGCCACAACCTTCTATTTCTTACTTCTCTATGTAACAAGATTACCTCCCCTTAATGTTAGATACCCTGATGTTTACCTTTTGTCTTTTGCACTCCTTGCCCAATTTGCGTTTGTGTAACCTTCCACCTCATGGTGGTCATTATTTGCAAACAACAAACCTTTCCCTGAAGCTGACTTCAAATATCAAATAATGTGTAACACAATATTCATATGATCTTCACTTGAAGCTTGCATGAACTGACTTACCACACTCACTGCATAAGCAATATTAGGACGTGTGTGGGACAAATAAATCAGTTTGCCTACTAACCTTTGGTACCTCTTTTTATTAGAAGGAATTTAATAAGGATACTCCCCAAGTTTATGATTTTGAACCATAAAAGTGTCTGCAGGCTTGGAATATAACATTCCAACCTCGGTCAACAGATCAAATACTCTATATGGCTAACTTCTGATATATATACAAATATAGGGCTAACCCTAGATACTCCATCTAATTAGGAAATACCAATTGAGAAGAATCCTATGCAAAGTTTAATTTTGAAACTTCCTAACTAATTCGGTCAACTGCTCATGCCAACAGTAGAGAAACCTTTTTTTAGACATGTCCCCTTTAGGATATAATAACCTAACAGTCCTGTTGTTTGCTAAAACTTAAAGCTCTTTTAATAAAACACATTTCTCTAACTAGTATTTTCTCTCAAAACAAATAAAAGTATTTTTAGGCAAATATAAAGGCTATTCACATTACACACACATACACACATAAGTTTCATAAATTTTAAGATAACATTACTATAATAAAGGGTACTAATGTTAAAAATGTGTAGGTTACAACATTCCCCATTCATTTTTAAAATTAATAATTGAATACAAATAATAGAGTGCTCTCAAGAGAGAAATATCAGTTAAAGATGGACTATACTTGATGAAGGTGTGCTCTGCATTGAACCTCCATTTATTGAAACAATAATATTTATTCAAGAGCCAAAGTTTCCTCAGCATTGAACTTTGACTGCTTTAAGGAAATAAAAATTGTTTCTCACACATAAAAATCCAAGTGCCAAATTTGAGCATACCAAGCCAAAACATTACTACCTTGTGCTTTCCTGATTTTCATCTGTATTTTTAAAAATGTACCCAATTCTTATAGAAAAAGACCCCACTTTTATACACATATAAATGAAATCTATCAAGAGTGTTACTGTAAATTTTAACACTACTAATAGTGAGTTACATATTTTCATTAAGAGTTTGACAACTCAACCCTTCATTCATTATAAGATAATGCACTGAAATCATAGGGATGGATAGCGGTGCATTTTTCTTCATCCATTAGATGGTTTGTTCTTCCCATTGAACTCTATTACAAGATCTCTGGTCCTTGAGTTGGGTGTCCATATACATGGATTATGAATTTATGGGCTTTAACTCGATCCTTCTCGATATGTTCTAGACCATTTCTCTTGCCAGGACCAGGGTAAACAAGTCTACAAGATTATCAAGAGATTTAATATAATTTATATTAATGACACCATTACTCAAATATGATATGATTATATTATGTTTTCTCTTTATAGGTCTATGTTTGCCATTGTAATAATGATTTCTTACTTTAACAATTACAGCAATGATATCATGAAAAAATATAGGTGGGATAGATTTCTCACAAAATGGAACACCAAATAATAAGTCTATCAATCAATTGGCTTCCTCACTAACTGATGTTAATGTAATTAGTTCAGCCTCTATAATAGAGTTAGTAATAATAGTTTGCTTTGTTTTTTTTTTTCTAATTTCCAAAAAATAATAGCACTACTCAAAGTAAATAACATAACCAGTAGTGGAGAAAGAATCATCGATAAAGTATTCTAGCCGACATCAATATAACATTCAATTACAACATGGTATTTTTTTTATAAAATAACCATTAGTTTTTTGCACTCGATAAATATTTCATAATTCTTTCCATAGCATGCCAAGGCTCATTACTTGATTTTTTAGTAAACTTGCCAAGTATTTCTATTGCATAACCAATGTTAGGTCTAGTGTAAGTAGTTGCATAACACAAACTATCAATCATACTAGCATATTTCTTTTGATTATAAATCTCATTCTCACTTTCTACAGGAAATAAATGAATGTTAGGATCAAAAGGAATAGCTACATGCTTATAATCAATATAATTATATATTCTCAAAATCTTTTCAATATGATATGTCTAATCTAGAAAAGTACCATTACTAGTTTTAGTATTTTCATACCTAAAATAAAATTTGCCTCCCCTAAATCTTTCATATCAAAATGGCTACTAAGCATTTTCTTTGTTTCATGAACGACAGCCAAAAATTAACATTTTATTAACGTATAGGCAAATAATCATATATGAATTATTAATGGATTTAAGATATATACATTTGTCACATTCAATTGATTTAAAACCATTAGTAATCATGCAAGAATAAAATTTTTCATGTCATATTTTAGGTGTTAGTTTTTTAAGCCATAGATTTATTTAGCTTGCACAATTTGTTTTCTTCTCCAGGCTCAACAAATTCCTCTAGTTGGTTAATATATATTTCTTCTAAATTTTCATTTAAAAATACAGTTTTCACATCTATTTGATACATTTGTAAATTATAAATTGTAACAATAACAATTAAAATTCTAATGGATATTACTCTAGTAATTGAAGAAAATGTATCAAAGGAATCATGATATTCTTTTAGTGTAAATCCTTTTGCCATAAGTCTTACTCTATACTTGTCTATAGTTCCATCTAATTTTAATTTTTTTTTTTGTATTACCCATTATTGAACCTTATATAACAATACTTCTAGCGAGTGAATAGGAGTTTTGAATACTAATACAATTATCAACCTATATACAATAAACTAAGTAAATTCAATGCAAGAAGATATAAAGAGTAAGGGGTGAGAAATTCTTAACCAATTTTAAAGTGTTTGGAGCAAACTTTTCTCTTACGTCTACGACTTGAAGTTCCACTAGTGATTTGGGATTGTGCCCATCGCTTACAATAGTTGAATTAGGATTTCCCCCTAGTTTTCTGGATTTCATCCACAATAGTTATACGGGATCTCACCCTAACTCTTCAGAATTTCATCCACAATAGTTATACAAGATTTTGCTCTATTTCTGTGGGATTTCACCCACAATAATTTTATGGGATTTCGTCTTACAATAGTTTTATAGGGTTTTGCTCTATTATAGTTTTATGAGATTTTGTCTTATAATAATTCTATGATATTTCGCCTTAATTCTCCAGGATTTCGCCTAATATAATAGTTATATGGGATTTCATCCACACTTAAAAATTATAAATGATTTGAGATTTTAAAGACTCAAAAGACTAACAAGGAGTTATTAGGATTTAAGCTTTTAGCTTTACAATAAATGAACACAATGGATATACATTAAAGTACAATGTGTTTTAAAAATATAGTATAACTTAAAAGCTTGAAGATTTGAGTTGTAAATACTTTAATCATTTGGAATCCTCCTCTTCTTCACTTAGGAACTTCATCCATTTATAACCTTTGACTTCATACTCAAAAATATGGTTGTTCTGTAGTAAAAATAACATTTTTTGCGCTTATATCAAAGTACGACGACTATTTGATAATCTATAGATTTGTATGATAGCGACATATAATGTTTATTACTTTACTCTGTAACGATTATGAGCTTCTTGGTAACAGGCATGAAGTTTCTCTCTGTCTATAACCCTTATTTCCATCTCAATAGGTAATGTTCCTTACTTTTTGTAATGAGCATTTCTCTGCTTGACTACTCTAGAGAGCAATGTTGATATATTACTTGAACTGTTGGTGAAGTACAATAGTAATGGGCATTATGGTTTAGTAATGTATATGAATTTGCTTCCTGTCCAAGATTGATCAACTCAAGGATAAAGTAATGAGGGTTGCTAAATAGTAACGGGCGTTACTTCTTGTATGAAGGCAAAACACTTATAAGAAAGGATCAAGTGAAAAATTAAATATAAACTAAGTTTTGGTATCATCAAAACACAAATGAGGACAACAATCTCCTCATTTTTTATAATGATAAAATTAAGTCCTTTTGAAATCATATATCATTTAACAAAAATTCACAATTACCAATTTAATTCAATTGAACATAAAATATATATGAATAAGAGACTTCCTTTTAATATATGCATAATTGTTAAAGATCAAATTATATATCTATCCCTTGTTTGTTATAATAAAAAAGGTAAGGCATGTTCAATATAATCAATATGTTCAATGCATATCTCCTTCCTTAATAAAGCATACAATAAGCTCAAGATATGCACACTTATCATTTATAGCAAGAATCATCAAAACACATGCATAAGTGCAAGTTTATTAACAATTATCTTCTCATTTTTAATTCAAGGAAAACATTACTTGCAATAGTATATATTATCTTCCTTTAAGAACCATTCTCCCATTAAAATAAAAATAATTACAATCAAATTTCCTCCTTTTTGTCAAAGTTAATAGAGTAGATAATTTATTAATTTGCTCAAGTACTATACTCTCTCATTTAAAATACCAAACATATCATGTGCCAAAAAGATCAAATGCATAAGTAGAATAACATGACACATCATTTGACAATAATATAATGTTGATTGATGATGGAATAATGAAAATTCACAAGAATTTTATTAATTCATTTATCAATCCTTGCAAATACAACACTCATGCATAAATTAATCACGCATAGGCTAAAAATTTAAGTATGAAGAATTCTAATTAGGAAAGAGAAGATACTTTTATCTTTCATATTTCTATAGAGTTTAGAATCAATATTTTTATCTTTCTCATCAACCTCCATTAACTGTTGATATGCTCATTGGAGTGAGTTATGGCTTAGTATTATCCATCTTAAATCTTTAGGAGTTCCTTTATCTCATTAATTATCCTTGGATGTTTTTTTTTTTTGTTGATGATTGGTCTCTTGAAGTGCATTTTTTTTCCTTCCAATTTCCTTTTCTTGCTCATTGCTTTGATCTTGATGTTCCTTCATGGATCATATCTTCAATGGATTCAATGGAGCCAATGCTAATGCTTTTCTTTAAAACTTACATTTCCTCTATTCTTGACCTCCAGTTGAGAGAATTTTGAATTGTCACCCATCATATGCTTTGAGCATCCATTATCAAGTATCCATTTGTCCTCTTCCTTTTGAGTGCTCCTAAAAAACAAGGGTTTCATATTTCTATTTGTACCCAAGTACTTTTGAGTCCATCTTTGTTAGCTCCCTTAGGAATCTAAACACTCTTAGTTATAGATTTTGATTCTTTTGGAACCCAAACCTTTCAAATGGTATATAATTTCTTTAGTTTGATTGGGCATTATGCAATGTATGTCCATAATAATGATAATTATTTTGTTAAATTATTGGGCATAGATTAGTTAGGTAATTTTTTGTTTGTACAAAGCAAATATAAGATCCTACAGTCTAAGATTTACTCAAATCTTCCTTGCTAACTTGGGTTATAACCAGACTTTTAAGTCAATTTTTATTAGTTGTTCAACTGGAAGACATAAATGTTTAAGCATAAACATTTGTAAAATATATATTGTTTATAGATTGGGCCCACTAAGCTTCCACAATTGTTTCAACTCTTCTTCAAGCCCGTCACCAACAATACCTAAAAATATTGGAGGTTATAACTATCTTTTTGCTCTCTTTGTTGGGACTTATAGAAATACTCTTTATTTTTCATACCATTTTGAAGAATAAGGTATATAGAAGCTAGGCTTCTCCAAATAAAGACTAAAGAGAAAATTTTTCACTCTTATAAAACTTTGTATTAGTTTTTGCTCTCATTGACACTCTAGATTCACTTTTGCTCTTTTGCTTAGCAAATAAAGAGTTATTTACAGAATTTACAAAAATAGTGTTTATGATACTGTTTTCCAATCCAAAAGTAAAATAATTAAAGCATGTAGATAATATTTAAAACAAATAGACAATTGGTGCCTCTATTACTATTTTCCAATTGTATACAGAATAATAATTAAAGATAACCTAATCTTTATATATAAGGATTTCTAATTTACAGAGAAGTTCATTCCTTTAGCACTATAAATTTAAAATATCTTCATCAAATACTGTTTAATATCTATAGCCACATTTAGAAAAGCTATTCTTTAATTATTCACGTTGAGGTTGACGTCATGGAAGACGTAATTTTTACTCCATCTATGAGTTTGTGACAGGAAATCCATGTCTTCTCTTAGTTCTTGGTAATTTCTTGTCATCTCCTCTCTAAGGCACTTTTCTCCAAAATTAGCAACCTTCTTCCATACCTCTATTATTTCAGGCTAGAAATCTAGACTAGGATATATATGTTCTTACAATAGGAGTATGATAGGACCAGATAGTAATAAATATTTTATCATCTCCAAAAAGAAAATAATTATTTGCATAAATTACCCTTTGTAGGCTAGCTTTGAAATGTTTAATCTTGAATTTTTTGTTAATAATCTTATTTTCTTCATGAATTTTTAATATTAACCTTTTAAGGTTCATCAATATGCTTAGCCATCACAAGATAGAGATCCCATATTTGATCAGGATTATAAATTGTTTCATTCTCACCATAATCCATAATTGTGCTAATTGTGTAACTTGAAATAATTCTTGAGTAGAACCTCAAGAATTCTATAGATTTTTGCACAATATTAGGAAGTAATTTACACAGATCATTTTCATCTCTATCGATTTCGATAATTTTTATCAGACTTGCTTTTGTAAACTTAAGGTTGTCTCTTACCATTTCTGATTTAATTCTTAGGAATAGGCCTCCATATGATTGCTAATGGATATATGGATGAAGCATAGAACATTCTTTTAAGGAATAATCTACCAAGTCCATTTTCTTTATTTTTCTTGCATATGCCACCTCTGTTGGAATGAATGAACTCATTTCATCAAGAAATCTTTTTTTTTCCAATAAATATTTGAAAGAATTCTTCTTCATTCGCTTTAGGATATCAAGCAGTTTTTCTAGATAAGTGATATAGGAAATAGCTTCATTTACAAAGTGTTGTAGTTGCTGAAAATTTTCTTTTGTAATTTCTCCCTGCAGACCTAAACACGAAATAGATCTGTCTTTTGAGAGACCATAAGCGTACTTTACAAAGAAGTTTTTTAGCTTTACATGTTCCTGAGACCTTTAGGTTATCTATCCTTATCATCTCCATGAAATTTTCATGAATATCATCATAATCATTCTCAAGATCTTTTATTGTAGAGTTCTTAGGAGATTATTGGAATTTTTATTTTTTATATTCAGTTGTTCCAAATACGATTTCACAATTAATATCACCATCAAGAGTTTCCTCCTCAAAGCCCTTTTCAGATGTTTCCTCGCTAAGAGTTTGGTTTCGAATATGTAAAGATTCACTAGCGCTTCCATTGACCTCATTGTTGTGACTTAAAATATCACTAGAGTTATTGTAGCTCTCCTCCTCTAAAGGAGTTGGATTTGAAACTTTTGAAAGTTCTCTAGCTCTTTCACTGGCTTATTGATTTGGAATATTAAAAGATTCATTAGCATTTTCACTAGTCTGTTGCTTTAAATCACTAAAAATTCACTAGCATTTCCACTAGTCTTGCCTAAGCCATTATGGTTTTCCTTCTATGAAAGAGTTGGCATTGCGGACTTCCTATAGCGTCCAATACAACTTCATCCTTTGATAAAGTTCATCCTTATATTTCTTTGCATGTTCAAGGGTAATGTCATGTTTCTTGATAAGAATCAAATATCCAAGTACTACCACACTGTGCTCACACTCTCAAGGCTAGCTCACAAGGAATAGATCCATACAACTATGAGATTATAATTAGGTAAAAGCCAAATTTTAACTTGAGCTTTGGATTTTTTTTGGAGATGTGACTTGTATACCTCCTAACAGAATGTAGTTATCGTCTTGTACAAAATGTTTATTTTCTTTTTTCCCTTTTAAGAATGCATTACTAAGAATAATATTTGCATATAAGTAAGAGGAATGCAAGAACCTTCTTGTTAGTAAATTTTTTACTACTAATGATAACATGAACTTGTTGCGCAAAATGCGTATCTAAGTTCACTTCTCCAATTGCCATGGGCAAAACCATAAGTTAGGTTAATGGCTTCCTCCATTCATCAGGAAATGCATTGGTCTAGCACTACTATTCTACATCAGGAGATGTGATTGATAGGATAAGTTTAAAATAACCTTCTCTCTTCTCGAAATTTGATCTACAAAGTAAATATTGATAATTAAAGATGAAGAAAGAATCAATAGTCCTGATAGCTTTAAATACTCCTCAAGAAATATATAAATGGTTAGTAATGCCATTCAACCTAAAAATTACTTAAGGTATATTTCAATGTAAAATGGACAATACTTTTAAAGTATTAAATTTTTTTTGTATGGTTTATATAAACGATGTGTTAATTTTCTGTTAGAGTGAAAAAAAAAACATTAGTCACCTTAAACAAATGAATCTTGAAACATGAAGATATGATCTATCTGAAAGAAATATAGAGTGATTTAAGGAAAAAAAAGTTTTTAGGATGGAAATAGAAAAAGGAAAAATTAGGTTGTAAAGGCATATTTTTGAAAAACTTGTCAATTTTCTGGACAAACTAGAAAATAAATAAGTATAAAGATTCTACAGACTTGCCAACTATGCTAGACAGTTCGTGAAAAATCTTTCCAGACACTTAGGGAGAATAAAAAAAAACATTTGATAAAAATCTTGAGTTTTTGAATGATGAAGACAATCAAACTGTCATACAGGTAAAGAAAAAATGAAATACTTGCCTTATTTAAATTTACCTTCTGATAACGATGAGTTAGTTTTGGAGACAGATGCTTCAAATAAGTCCTGGGGAGTAATATTAAAAATTAAGGGAAGAAAAACAAAATAGATTTGTTAAGCATTGGTCTAAAACTTTTAAGGGAGTAAAAATTAACTATAAATCCATAAAAAGGAAGTATTAGCTGCTAACAGTTGTACAAAAGCTTTCTATATCTTCCTTGCCCCAAAAAGGCTTATTATTAGAACAAATTCAACTTATTCAAAGAGGTTTATGAATATGAACCTCAAAAAGGTTAAGCAAACTAGACTTTTAAGATTGCTAGAAGTTTAGCTATTATAAGTTTGATATTAAATATATTCTTTTTGATAAAAATGTAATAGTCGATTCTTTCTGTCGTGAATCATCTAATTTTACAGATGGATTCTGCTGCCAAAGTCAAAATATGTTAGAACTACAAAAAAGGGTTAGACTCGAAAACAATTCACAGTGAATATTGAGAGCGAGAGTAAAAACTCCGAAAATAATAGCTCTGGTCCTTCAAGACCGAAAAGAAAAATAGTAACATCAAAGGATGTTATTTGTTTATTGTGTAAATCTCAAAGGCATATCACTTCAAAATATCCAAAGAAGAAAGTAGAAGTTTGAAAAAACTGGTAAATGCTAACAAAAAATTGAAAGAGAAATCTTTAGTTAAAAAATTGAAGCTGTGAAACCTCTAGTGTCCCAAACACATGATTCTAAAGATTTTTACTTGGAAAAGGTTGCTAAGAAACATAACATTACCCTTGAACATACAAGAAAATATAGGGATAAACTTTATAAAAAAGATGAAGCTTATTGGAAACTATGGGAAGTCCGCAATTCCCAACTCCATCACAAGAGGAAAGCCATGATGGCTTAAGCAAGGCTAGTTGAAATGTCAGTGAATCTTCAGTGATTCCAAAGCAATAGGCTAGTGAAAATGCTAGTGAATATTTTAAGATTCCAAATCAATAGGCCAATGAAAGAGCCAGAGAACTTTCAAAGTTTCAAATCCATCTCTTTACAGGAGGAGTGTTACAATAATTCTGGTGTTATTTTGAGTTACACCAATATGATTAGTGGAAGCACAAGTGAATCTTTACAGATTCCAAACCAAATTTCTAATGGGAAAAGGTGTGAAAAAGGCTTTAAGGAGAAAACTCATGATGGAGATGTTAATTAGAAAAATCATATTTGAAATAACTGAATACGAACATAGGAACTCCAACAATCTCTCAAGAACTCCACAATAAAAGGTTCTAAGAATGAATTTGATGATATTCATGAAGAATTCATGGAGACATGAGGATAGACAATCCTAAGGTTTCAGGAACTTCTAAAGCTGAAAAATCTTAGTACTTTGTAAAGTACGCTTATTATCTCTCAAAAGACAGATCTATTTTGTGTTTAAGTTTACAAGGATGAATTGCAAAAGAAAACTTTCAGTAACTACAACATTTTGTTGATGAAGTTGTGTCCTTATCAAATATGGAATCTCCATTCTATAATGCTTAAGCAATTTTTTGAACCTCAAAAGTTAATAATCAAAATTTATAAATTCATTTTAAATTGTATGAAGAAAATAAAAGCCCATCTAGAGCATTAGGAATTAGGCTTGTAATTAGAATTAGGTCCATTAATTCTAATTTCATTATTTGATAGCCCATATAAAATTAGAATTAGAAATTCACAATACAATTTCTCAGAATTAGAAATAGCATACATGTGAGAAAATCTAATTTTTCTGAACCTAAGAATTGCAATGCTAAACTCATATGCTCAAGTTCTCTCTCACCTAAAAATCGCATTTGGGCTTGGCTCATTTGCTCAATTCCAAACTCATATGCTCAAGTCGATCTCTCTTATCATCTGTTCAGGTTGATCTCTTTCACTTGAAATGGTGCATCTTCCTCTCACTCATCTGCAAAATTTCAAACTCATCTACTGAAATTGATCTGTCTCACCATCAGTTATTAGGTTAATTTTCTTCAATCTTTATCTTCATCACTTTCTCTCTCTCAATCTTCAGAAAATCACATGGGTAATTATTTATTTATTTATTTTTTGCTTTTGTTATGGGTTTGGAAATAATGAATGTTTGGTAAATGTTTGCAAAATGCTTTTGTCATGGGTTTGTAACTTCCCTTTTTGGTTTTATTATCTCAATCTTAGTTTTTTTTTAGTTAATAGTTTTCATGTTGTATGCTATGCCATAAAAATTTAGAATTCCATCTTAATTCTAATTCCATCATAATTATTTAAACATCATAATTAGAATTCCAACTCAATTCCAATTCCATCAGAATTGAAATTAGAATTAGAATTTTAATTTTCAATTCCAATTTCAATTCTATTATCCAAACGTGTTGTAAGATTATTAACAAAAAATCGAGGATGGATCATTTCAAAGCTAGTTTGAGAGACAATTTATGCAAATAATTATGTCCTTATCGGAGATGGAAAAATATTTTTTATTATCTAATCTCATTATACTCATATTGCTAGAACATTAACAATGTTAAAGAGAAGTGAATAAGCAAAAAGATTATTTCTGAGACTAGTCGATTTAAATCCTAGTTTGGATTTCTATGTTGAAACAATGAAAGTCTGGAAGAATGTTGATAATTTCGGAGAAAAGCGCCTTGCAGAAGAGATGGAAATGGATTATTGAGAATTCAGAGAAGATATGGACATCTTTGTCACCAACTCACAAATGGAGTGACACTTATGTTATGATGTTAGCCTCAGCATAAATAATTGAGGAATCGCTTTTTTAAAGTGGCTACAGATATTAAAACACAATCTGATAAAGGTATTTTAAATTTGTGGTACTAAAAAAAAAAGAACTTGTCTGTAAAAAAAGAATCCTTATCTGTAAAGATAAGGTTATCTTTAATTATTGTCCTTGTTAAGGGTTGGAAGCCAAACAAACCAAATCTATCAAACCGAAATCGATGGTTTCGAAGTTGTTTAGTTTAGTTTTAGTTTAAAAAATAGAATAAACCGAAAGTTCAGTTTGATTTGTGGTTTGAGTCTTTTTCGGGTTCAAACCGAAGTTATATATATATATATATATTGCCTTTTGTTATTATTACAATCAATGTTTGATTTTATTTTATATATACTCACATACTTTTTTTAATCTAATATTAATTTAAAATTTTAAAAAATGACAATTCATTAATTAAAGATAAATAAAAAAAGTCTAATTATTGAGAAAAAAGATAAATTTTGGGTGTATTAATTAATGGAATAAACAAAATTTGTATTGTATATTAAATTATTTTTGATTTTTTTTTTATCACTGACACTTTTTTGGTTTTTTTCTCCAAATTTATAATAAAATAATGAGATTAATAAAAAAATTATTTTTTGTTTGAAACCGATAAATCTAAAGCAATCAAACCGAATAAAATCAAACCAAACCGACATTTTGGCTATAATGATAGTTTAGTTTGGTTGAGAATTCTTCAAATCGAAAGGATTTATTTAGTTTGATAAAATCTTTCAACCGATCAAATTGAACCGATGACACCTCTAGTCCTTGTATACAGTTGAAAAATAATACTATAGGCATTAGCTGTCTATTTACTTTAATTATTATTTATATACTTTCATTAATTTACTTTTGAGTTGGTAAACAGTATTATAGACACCAATTTATAAATTCTATAAATAACTCTTTATTTGCTGAGTAAAAGAAGAGCAAAAATGAAGCCAAAGTTTTTATAAGAGCAAAAACCGATTTCAGAATTGTTATAAAAGCAAAAAATGAATCTAGAGTTTTTATAAGAGCAAAATTTTTATCTCAAGTCATTATATGGAGAAGCCTAGCTTCTATGTACCTTATTCTTCAAAATGATATGATAAACAATAGTATTTCTATAAGTCCCAACAAATATAGAGAAAGGGCAATCATAACCTCCAACCTTTTTAGGTATTACCGATAACGAGTCTAAAAAAGAGTTGAAACAATTGCCGAAACTTAATGAATCCAGTCTACAAAATGTATATATTTTATAAATATTTATGTTTAAACATTTATATCTTTTAGCCAAACAGCTAATAATTATTGGTTTAAAAGTCTAATTATAACTCAAACTAGAAGTGAAGAGTTGAATGTAATTCTTAGATATTAGGATCCTATATTTGTTTTGTACTAATAAAGAATTAGAAAAATAATCTTTGCTTAAGTTAGAATTGAAATACTTAATAAGCCAAAGGGGGAAGATATTGAGTTCAAGAATTTTTTAGAGCAATAATTTGAGTTTAATAATTTTTTTTTATTTAGAAAGACTTGATACTTTTGCACGATTATTAAATGAATATTAACTTTTCTAGTTGTTTTTATCCTAATTGTCATTATTTAAACTACGATGTAGGTAAGGATTTAATAACATGATTATTAAATTTTGTTATAAATAATATTGTCTCTTTAAATAATTTTTTTAAAAAATTTATGAGAATTTAAAAAAGCTAATTCTCAAGCAGAGTAAGTTTATTGAATACTTTCTCAAGAATACTAAGTCCATTAAAATTTATTGCTAGCTACTGTAATGAATATGAAAAAAGGAATTAGAAATAAAACGATACATTCTAAAATTTTTTTATAAGTAATTCTCTGTATTCCAGAGAGAGCAAACTCACATTTAATGGTATTAAAACTTAATGGTGAGGGCTGAACAATGCCTAAAAAAAAAAAGAAAAAAAAAAACAGTTTAACGATGGTATAGATATAAATCAAACTTTCGCGACCCATATATCACAAAAGCACTATAAATTTGTCTTTTGATATTAATAAGCCGCTGCATGGCGCTATGAGCCTTTATATACACTGTAAAGCTTGCACGAGTATCTCGCTGCTCCCTCTTTTTTTCCTCCCACTTTTTTCCTCCTCCTTTCTCTGAACTCAAGAACTCATCTTAAAAAAAAAAATAAAAAAATTGACAAATTTCTTCGTGATAATAGTGAGAAAAAAAATGAGACTTTTTTAGCAAAATTCTGGATTTTTTCCTTCATGGGTCTATTGCTTTCTTATATACCTTACTGTTGGTGGGTCATTGATACCCTTTGATTTCAGTGATTTTAACTTGTTTTTGGAACCTTTTTTATGCTTAACTTGATTTTCATGCAATGTGTTGGTTTTTGAGCCTGAGTAAATGTAGTAGCAGCAGAAGTCCGAAAGCAACCCAGTTCCTGTTGTCTGTATTTCTTTCTTTCTTTCTTTCTTTTTTTCGGTTTCTCAATGTGGGTCTCTAAAATTTTGGGCTTATAGATAATTTGGATTTTATTTAGACCCCCATTTTGTTTTCTCATGCAATTCTGCGGATCCCATTTTGTTTGCAACCTTTTTCTCTTTGCCCTTTGTGTCATTTTGCGGGTCTCTTGTTTACTGAATTTACTAAAAAATGCTTATGGGTTTCAATTTCACTGATGAATTAAGTTTTGTACTGCAGTAGAAATATGTTTACTTCATAAAGATTTGATTTTTGATATGAAATTGGGAACTTCCAATGATTTTATGTGGTTTATAGTTTCTGCGCGGACATTTAATTTTAATTTTTACTGTAATGTAGGACATATAATTGCTATAAAGAACAAGAATTATTGGTGGCTGGAGGTGGGTTCTAGAGTGAGCGTATGCCTGGAAACCAGTACAACGGTAACTCAACCCCTTACCCAAGCCGTACACAACGGCTCTTGAGAGAAAGAGAGTTAAAGAAAAGCAGCAGAGCTTCCCATTCAAATGAGGTGACTGATAATCATAGAGGTATCGAACCATGTGAACATGATTTGCGCTTCAGAGAAGGTGACAACTCAAACAATTCATATATTGAACAATACGTTGAACCTACAAGGTCACTTGCTGAGGGATGTGAAAAGCAGGATGGAAAGCCTACAAGGCAACGGCTGTTGGTGGTGGCTAATAGGCTGCCTGTCTCTGCTGTTAGAAGAGGTGAAGACTCATGGTCTTTGGAGATAAGTGCTGGAGGCTTAGTTAGTGCTCTTCTAGGTAAGTAGTTTGAGTCGTCTTTTTCTTTTCTCTTTGCTTTATGCATTTTTCATCTCATGATGGATAAAGAATCCTTTTTGTTGACCCCAACTTGTTGGTTGAGTTTATGTTTAAATATTCATTCATATTTTTGAATATTTATTTTGAAATCCTCTGTTGTGTTCTAATTAATTATTCATGAAGTTTTCTTGTTCCCACTTGCAATGAGGAACCTGATGTATTTTGGATGTCATCTAAGGTGTGAAAGAGTTTGAGGCTAGATGGATTGGTTGGGCTGGTGTAAATGTGCCGGATGAGATTGGGCAGGAGGCACTTACCAAAGCATTGGCTGAAAAGGTACATCTTTATGCTTGCAGAAAGTTTTTGAAATTATTATTTTTGTTAAAATCATGCATTGTCCGTGCTTTGTGACATGCATCTCTTGACTATACAATTTCACTGTATAACCTGCAAACTCTCCTATCTTTCAATTGTATCAGAGGTGCATACCGGTATTCCTTGATGAAGAAATTGTTCATCAATATTATAATGGCTACTGCAACAACATATTGTGGCCTCTTTTTCATTATCTTGGACTCCCACAAGAAGATCGCCTGGCTACAACCAGAAGTTTCCAGTCTCAGTTTGCTGCATATAAGAAGGCTAATCAAATGTTTGCTAATGTGGTGAATAAGCATTATGAAGAGGGTGATGTCGTTTGGTGCCATGATTACCATCTAATGTTCCTCCCAAAATGCCTGAAAGAATTTAACAGTAATATGAAAGTTGGTTGGTTTCTCCACACACCTTTTCCTTCTTCTGAAATCCATAGGACACTGCCATCTCGATCAGAGCTATTGCGTTCAGTTCTTGCTGCTGATTTAGTTGGGTAAGCTTCACCAGTCATGTATGTCTATTAAATCACTTGACTTCTAACTTCATGGCATGGTAAATACCAGTAAGCTACCTAGCTTTAAACTATTCGTATATGCTTAATTTTAAGAAAGTATCTATTATTTTAGATGCTATGAATTGGTTGAGCTGTTTTTCTGACTATGCTGGATTTCCTTTATTTTCAGTATTTATCTATAACTTGTTCATACATGTATGACTTGAATCATGAATCAGATATAAGGTGTTGATATGGTGGTTCCAATACAGCAGACACAAAAGTTAGATTATGTTTCCTTCTAAGTGAAGTTCTTACATAGAACTTCAGTTTACTTTGTTATTTGTTACGCATGTACTATCCTGCAAATTTTGATCTGGGATCTCTAGAATTTTGGTACAATTCAATGGAAATGATCATAGGTTTAAGATTGTAAGGATAGGAATTGGGATTTAGGTGACTTGAATGTTTCAGCAACTTGGCTTTGAAATTTAGAAAGAAGATGATTACCAATAATGAAGGTAAAACTTGCTCAAAAGAACCCAGTGGCATCTGAAACCGTGTATTATTTTTCAGTAAATTAAAATATACAGATTAAAAACTTTCATAGCAAGTCTTAGCACACCAAATTATGTTGGAAGTAAGAATAGGCATAGGAATAGGAATCCAGAATAGAAAACAGAGAGGTATATTACTTTGACGTGAAAACTACTAAAAAGCATGCAATAAAGATAAGCAAGACATGTTAACCCAAAATACAAAGCCTAGATAGTGCTTCTGGCTGCCAGCAAATATGGAATCACTTAGTTTTTCTTACCTGACTTCTAGAAACTGGACACAAAGAAAGTCATATAAACAGTGACCAACAGTGAAACTAACTAGAACTGACATATAAGTTTTTGGATAGGTCCTACATGAACCCTGTAGAGTAACTTGAAATTTCTTGAGTTTGATTGCAATTTTCTTCAGGCTTCAGTTCATCTGTTGTTTGCGGGGTGCAATATTGTTGGGTTATTCTTGTTTTACCATAGTGGTTTTGGGTTAGACCATTTCAAACACTTTCACGGTTATTCAACAGTCTGCTGTCTGTGTTGTCTCTGTGAATATCCAAACTTGCAAATAACTATGGTATATAGGCATCTTACTGTTGTAATGTTTTAATTTGTGTAACTTATTCTCAGAAGTACATAATGAGCAATAAATTACTATTGACTTGTATTTTGCTTACTGAGCCATTTGTAGGTTCCTCAATAAGCAATAAAGAATGATCATCTTGTTGACGGCTGGTGTTTCCTTCATAACCACTATTATCTTTTTGGAACAAACTTTGATTATTTAGTTTGCATTTTAATTTTCAAGGACATGACGTTGTTTGTGAATTCCAGATATTGTCGGCAAATATGGGGGGTTGCAGGGTTTTTCTTGAGTTATAGAAGACGTGAAAATTTCAATAAGTAGTAAACCATGATAGCTGGGTATTCAGCCATCACAACCTGCTTCTTCACCACTATCAGCTTTTTGAGTGAAACCATGAGTATTTACTATGTATTTTAATTTTGAATGACATGAAATTTTGTGTAAAATCTAGACATTGTGGAGGTTGTGAGATTTATGTTAGTCACCCTAGACTTTATGCCACTCATTATATCCAGTAGTCTTAGACAATAAAGTGGAGGATAGCAGCATTTTGAAGAAGTGAAGACATAAAAATGTCAACATAGGAATTAGTAAGGCTTCCAGTCAGTAAATTTTCTTTTTTCGCCTTTTGATATTATAAAATACAATTGCAAAAGGCAAAAAAAAAAAGGAAAGTTTAGCAAATGAAGCCTAAAAGAACCTTATTATTTTTTTTTTGTGGCTGCTGAATTATGTAAATAACTTTTCTGATCTTTGACACTATTTAACCCTTGACTCTATCCACTCAGCTTCTGGTCTTACTATTGAGGTGAGACATCGATGACTGATACCTGCATACCCTATTATTTAATGAACTCTGCAATGAGACATAGATCATTTTAATTATATGGGTATGGCATGTGTTGCATAGCAGCAAAAGACAATACATCATATAAAGTTACTTCCATTTTTTGGTTTGAATTCTTATTCTCGATAATTAAATATGAATCTAGAAACATTGTTTCAATAATTGGATATTTTTGTAAGTTTGATGATTTATACTCTTTTTACCTCATTGTTTCATTATCTCAATTATCAGAATTCATTCTTGTTGTAGTTGTCAAACTTGTTTGTATTATTTTATGTTCATGCAACACTACAATCAGTTTTATTCTTTTCTCCAGATTTCATACCTATGACTATGCAAGGCATTTTGTTAGTGCTTGTACTCGTATTCTTGGACTGGAAGGCACACCTGAAGGAGTTGAGGATCAAGGGAGGCTGACTCGAGTTGCTGCTGTATGTTTGAGTAGAATTATTTGTTGCTTGTTGCTGCCTTCTTTCTTAGAATCACTCTCTACTTTTGATGCTGCACCAACATATTAAAACTTAACACTTTCCACATTGAATAAATACATATATTTTTATCACACTAATTATGGTCCCTTTTCTTTTGTAATGGCAGTTCCCTATTGGTATAGACTCTGATCGTTTCATAAGAGCCCTGGAGGTCCGTCAAGTCCAGGATCATATCAAAGAATTAAAAGAAAGATTTTCTGGCCGAAAGGTAGATGTGGTCTTTCCTTCATGATGCTTCTTTTGTACAACTTAGCTGTTGATGTTTGAAAGTGGCTTCAAATTTGACTAAGTTTATATTCATGATATAGACCATTTTAGAATCATTCTAGTCTAGCTACTCTCAAATTGTAGAACCATTGGCTGATTTTCAATGATGTGGCTTCTATTTGAATCAGTAAATAATATTGCTTTCTGATCTAGGTTTCATCATATTTATTTATGAATATAAATATTATATTAAAGTTACACTTTTATATTTTATATCATGTAATGCATATTGCTATGGACTTAATTCTGGAGTGCTAGTTTTCATGTTGGGTTGAGTTCTCAATTTACATTAATTGCCAGAAGATTTATCTGCCGATGTTTATCTATAATTCCTAATTTCCTATAGTGATGTATGTGGGCTTGACTTCATAATAGAGTTTGATTTTGCTGCATATTACAATTTCCATTGCCATGACAGATATTTTATATTGTTCAATTGGCCTCATTGGCTATACATTACTGATGTTTTTCTTAGTTAACAGGTAATGTTAGGTGTTGATCGCCTTGATATGATTAAGGGAATTCCACAGAAGATACTTGCATTTGAAAAATTTCTCGAGGAAAACTCTCACTGGCGTGATAAAGTTGTTCTGCTGCAAATTGCAGTGCCAACACGTACTGATGTACCTGAGTGTAT
Organism: Aleurites moluccanus; assembly: GCA_948193065.1. Taxonomy (NCBI): domain Eukaryota; kingdom Viridiplantae; phylum Streptophyta; class Magnoliopsida; order Malpighiales; family Euphorbiaceae; genus Aleurites; species Aleurites moluccanus. The sequence goes on from CANXYC010720612.1 coordinate 42,118, forward strand.
GCTTCCTAACATGCTTAACTTTCCTGAGTGCTGTTATTTTGTTGTTTTATATAGAAATTAGATGTTCTTCGTGCTTGAAGATTCAACTTGCTTAAGCAACTGAAGTTGAAAAGAGATAATAGAAACACATGCACACATACACACACAACTATATTTATCTCCATGGTAGAATGAGATCGTAATTTTAAGAAAAAAGTTGTTTTGATTTGTTACGATAAACCTCAGGGGTTGGAATATATATATATATATATATATATATATATATATATATATATATATATACACAACATTAATAAATGAGTTAATTTGGGGGTGGG
>CANXYC010720704.1:0-23446 GCA_948193065.1 Aleurites moluccanus
ATATATATATATATATATATATATATATATATATATATATATATATATATATAAATTAATTGTCATGCCCCAAAAATTTGAACCGTTATGATTCTAAAATACGAGTAAATCTAAAGTCACCGAAAATTCGTAAAACTTTTAAGCACGTCAATCATTAGTCATTCAAATTTAAAATCATTCATTAATGTTCAAATTCTTTTAATAATTAATAATCTTACAAAAATTTTGACAGAATTTTCTTTGTATTTTTATTATATTTCCTAACATGAATAGTATCCAACTCAACATTTCAATAATTTTTCAAAGTTCTCAACCTACATAAAAAATACTCTCAATATGTCACCATCATTATAATCTCAACTCCACAATATCAAAAGACGCACATAACACTTTTATATTTTCTTTTATGCCATATCTCACTAGCTTATTCACATTTAAACCTATCATTACTCTTACCATTTTCATTACCAATGATCACATATATCTCATAGTGCATTAGGTCACTAATTAAATTTTCAGTGTTATCTCATATGCTAGTTATCATATAATATGTACATATACTTGATAGATACTACACAAACATAAAATAAATATAATTGTCTATATCTCGAGTTGTATCCCATGGAGCTCTAAGAGTTTATACATATAACTCCATAAACACTAATTACATTGAAATCCTCAATGTCCCAAGTGAGGAGGAAAAAGTGACTTGAGAACAACTTTTATTTCATTTTTCCTGAAAAATAATAGATAACCACATAATGAATATAAACATACTCAGTGAGTCATATACATATTATTATACACAAGATTACGTAATCAATCAATGAAATAAATAATATTAATTTAGGTTACATATGTCAATGGCTTAAAAGTCAAATAAACGTGAACATAACAGATACAAGACCTCATGAAATAACTCGTGAAATACATAAGGTTGATCAAAACTTATGGCTAGGACATTAGCCCCCTTCCTAGCAAGGGTCCCAGTAAAAAGTATTAATTATATACAATGTCATTGATACTTACCCACTACCTCATTGGTCGGGTAGTTCTGTTATGTCATATCATCAGATATTTAGCAAGTTAGAATACAATACTTATGATCACATAGTATGATTTTCATGTAGAAAATATTAAATAACAATCATTAATCAACAAAGAAAAAGATTTCGATACAAATGATGACAATAACTAAATGGATTTAAGAATTAAATGAATGGTTACTATATGCATGATAACATATTTATGACTTATCTTAGCATTTAAACTCTATATTTTCAACTTTTATCTCTTTAATCTAATGATATAACACTTATGGTCTCCTCTTCATCATCATTGATCATTTGATGCTATACATTCAATTAATCTCAATTTAGATATCAATTAACATGAAATTACATTAATTATATTTATATTTAAGAAATTCCTAAAATCATCGGTTTTTAGGGTTTACTAATATGGAAAACCCTTACTAGCAACCTGTATTATGTTTCCCATATTTCTCTCTTCACTTATCCAATTGTTTCAATTATTTTTTTCTACTTAAAATAGACATATGAGACTACCTATTCAAATTTTAGGTCAATCTGATTATTACATCATTCTCAATAATTCGTTAAATTTATACCTACTGTCATGTGATTCATATCCGGACAGACTCTATTTCCGTGCCTATAACTCAGTCCATATTCATCCAAATGAAAAACCATTTTTCAATAACTTAGTTAATATATAAATGAACATTTTTTATGTTTAACACTTTTCCTAATTCAGACTCTAAGATTCTCATATTAACAGAACACAATAACCCTTTCTTGTTTGCCTGTCAATCTGGACAAGTAACACTTATAACTTACTATATCTCAAAATACACATCGAATTCTAAAACCCTTTTACATGCCTCTGGATAAGACATAAATAAATACTTTTCATGTTGATCACTTCTCCTAATTCAGTCTCTAATATTATGTAGAATTAAAATATAGTAGCATTTTTACTGATTCTTTCATTCGAGTCAGTATCTGTTTTTACTTAATATTTCTTCATTCACTTCGAATTTCATAAATTCCTTTTACAGACATCTAAATAACATAAATACCTACAATTTTTATGTTTTACACTTTCCTAAATTCATTCATTAAGTCCACAGAATTCTAGCTAAAAATTTCTATTTCAAAATAGATTTCAGAATTCCTCTAAACCTAGTTCATCCTTAACTTCTTTAACTCAATTAATTCAATTCATTACCCAATAAAACTATAACACTTACAAATTAAATCAAAAAATTGAGTTTAAAAATTTTACCTTAAATAAATCTCTTCATTTCTTCTCCTCCAATGATAACAAGTTCATTAATTCTAACTTTATAAATTTTCTTTCTTCTATCTAACATTTCCCAACTTAGGTATTTGAATTACTTGGAAGATGGTTGAGAAAGTATTTTTGGGATTTTTTTTTTTTTTTGTACAAGAGGGTTTGGCCATTGCTTTTCAAATGGCTAGTCTTCTCTTCCTATTTATACTAAAGCCATTATAAGGGTTGAAAATGAAGAAAATTCTATAATTTGGGTATTTGTCAAATTTCCATAAATTGACGTGGAAAATCTTCAATAAAAACTTTTCTTTCCTTATTCTTTTGGCCAGCCACTCCAGGGATTTTTCCTTAGAGAATTCTAGATTTTGTAGATTAAAATGAACTTTGACTTGGTGGATCCCACAATTTTAGGTAATTATACTTTGACCCAAAATTTTCTTTATTTATATTTGTGGCCACAATTCTTTTTAATTCTTTTCAATTGAGTCTATAAATTCTTCCTATTAAAATCCTATAGAACCTTACATTACCTTTGATATCTCAATTCAACTTAATAATTCAACCTTTATAGTTAAAGAATTTTTATACCAAATTCATTTCGGCAAAACTCCAAAAATCAAAAATTTACGTTTCTTTAATTTCTTTTTTATTTCATATCTATTTTCAATCACTCTTAATATTATATTCACTTTCATATTATTTTTAATTGGACCATAATCCATCTAAATCAAATTATGTAAAAGAAATTTGAACAAATTAACTATCCAAAATTTCTTAGAAATCAAGAACTAACAATTATCTCAAAATATGATTTTCTTATTAGTTTTTTTTTCTTCACTATCCATTTATCTTTCTAACTTCATATAAATTCTCAAATTATTTTTTTCTAGATAATTTATGATCCTTATTTAAGGTATTCTCAATAAATTTTAGTAAAAAATTTCTTAAAAATATTATAAAAATCGACTACCGATAATACTGCCTATTACCATTCTTAAAATTTTTTGAAAATAAATTTTCCTTGAATTTCCTTTTTATACTTTTTTTAAACCAATTTTGACCTATTTATTTTTCAAGTAACTTAATATACACTGCTAGATTCACCTGAGTCAGTACAGTTTTTTAGGATATTACATTAATGTTAACTGATAAATGAATTTTTTATTCAAAATTTTTTTTCAAAAAAACTAACTTATATTGATTCTTAAATTTTAAATTCTTCTTAAATAAATATAAATTAAATAATAAGGTATATTAAATTGTAGTATAAGCAGTTAATTTGTTGCTCTTTTTCATCATCAATTTAAAATCACAAAAACTCTAATGGATGCAGCCCTAGCTACTAGATGGAATTGACGAAGCTTCAATCACATGCATGATTGTATTTGTAATTTTGAGATTTTCCTAACAGCTCAAAATTATTAGCACTACTGGTTATTCCCTATACTATGACTTTCCATATCATCTGCGCACCAAAATCAGAAGTGTTGGAATTAGATTAATCATGAATACCAATTCTCAATTTGCTTAATCTATATATGATCATGAATTTGAATTCCTTTTCTCTTATTTAAAATCTTCTCTAATTGCATTCTCTTCTTTCTAACTCTGTCGAAATACCCACTAACAATTCTTCAGGTAAGTAATCAAGCCTCGAGTTCCAAATTTAAAACACTTCTTTTAAACTTTTTTTTTTTTTTTCAAAATTCTTGTTCTACTATTGATGATAGTCCTTAAATTAACAGAGAAAATATATATTATATATTTTAAAAAATAACACGTAAGTGACTTTATCAGAAGCCAATTAATTTTCCCATTAATAATTCATTGCTTTTAGTGTTAACATAGGCCCAAAATTAGTTGAACTCATGTTGACAAATGGCTCTGGTAATGAAGCAGATTCATGTACAGCAAAAACTATTAGGTCTGTTTTGTATGTAATGAACCCATTCAAATTGTAACTTCTATACCTATTAGAAATATGTAAAATTAGGATTTCATAATTGTAATTACTATTAAACCTTATAAGTCTCCTATAATTCATTATAATGTTTGTCACTCATCCAATAAAGAAAACCTATTTTTACACTTAAAAATCAATAGATGGACTTAATTCACCACGTAAAATTATAAACTAATTAATAATAATTAGATATTATTAATTTATAATTACATATAAAATTAATATAGTAATTAATTTTATAAATTATAGAGTCTATATTATAATTAATATTCTAATATATTAAATCACTATTGATTTCACCTAAGAATTTCTCCTAAAATTGACCATTCCTCAAAATCTATATATTTAAAATCTATATATTTACAAATTGACGGCACTTGCCTATAGATATGCATCTTTGATTAATAATTCTCTACAACCTATACATCAAATTTCTAATTGAAAGTTGATGGCACTGCCACTGGACACTCATATATCAAAAGTCAGATTATTTTATTACATAAATTCTAAGAAATCAGTATTCAGGAGGTGTTTGAATATTTAATTTGAGGATTCAAAATTTAATGATTTTTTTAAAATCACTTAAAAACAGTTAGACTATTTAGCATTAATTACCAAAATCTATTTCTAATTAGATTTTACTCTTCAAATATTATTTCAATTCAATTTTTTTAAACTAATATATGAAAATTATTTAACAGTTAATTGTGAACGATTAACTATCAAGGACTAATAAATTTTAAATAATTATAAAATGTTTAGTAATTTAATAATCAAAACTAAAATTAAATTATAAAATAACAGCTAAAGATATTATTTTATAGATATAATAAATTTTAATTATATACAATTAATAATTTTAATATTATACATAAAATATTTAATAAAAATAACTACGTTATCTTAATTTAAATTTAATTATTTGAATGCAAGTAAATATTAAAATATTTAATAGACCAAGTAAAAATTCTTTATAAGCTAATGATATTTTTAATTAATATTGGATGGCCAATTATTAATTATGTGAAAAAAACTAAACTTAAATGAGCCAATTAAAAATTTTTCTATAAATCTGTGATCAGTTTACTAATAACATAGTGATGAAGTGTTTATCTTAAAATTCGGTGTCAATCAAATTCAAAACTTGAGATTTTCTTCCATTTTAAAAAATTTCTGATGTACCAAACTCAAGGGATTTCCAAGAAAAATGCCCAAGAAATCAATGTCATTGCATATACTAGTGAACTTCAAAGCCATGGCAATTCTATATATTGATTAAAAACCTAGAGACATAGAGAGGACTTTGTAACTAGGTTGTATATATATATATATATATATATATCCACAATAATGCTACCCAACATTATGAAAAACAATTAATACAGAAACTCCTAATTTGTAACTTAAAGTTACATACATACTCAAAGGAAAAGGAAGACTAGCAAAATTTGATGCCATTAAGAATCTTCAGATGTTATGTTTCTTGTTACCACTTCTCTCTAAAAGGGATCAGTATAAATGTCATCTCCAATTCAAGTTATAATAGACATAACCACTAAATTTCAGAATATATATATATCCTCCTTAAATGAACCAAGTTGTCTCTAAGGTGACTCCATGTACTAAAATCATTTACTAATTAAAAACATATAATTCCTCTATTCTCAAAAATGAAATATATATATAGTTTTTATGAAGCGTCTTTAGAAATATAATGCCAACATTTGTTCAATAAATCTCTTATGTATTATGAGCTTCCAGTTAGTTCATCACCAGTATCTGGAAATTGTACAAAATTAATCTTAGTTGCTGGTAAAATTGTAAACAGTTGATAACTTTCGAGCAAACTCTTATAATATTTAATAATCTTCTCTCTATATCTCTATCCCACCTTCTTCTTCTTCTTGCCTTCTTTTTTATTTTATTACTGATTTTCTTTTTTTCTTTTCCCCCTTTCTGCTTCCTTCTTGACAACACAAAAATGATGGAAACCCTACCATAAATATCAAGCTAAAAGAGATGCAAACTTTTTTTCAGGCAATATAATTAGTTAGGGAAATATATATCAATAATTGAATTGAAGAAGACATCATCATCAACATATTTCTGCTCAACAATTTGCTTTCTTATTTTTTTTTATTTCTTTCTTTACTGCTAAGTGCTAACTACATTTCCAGAACGCAAAGCCTAATAAAACAATTAATACATAAATTCTTCTCATGAAATCCGAACTCCATGTAACTAAAAAAATTCTAAAATCTTAATTACTTCTAACTTAAAAGAACAAAGTTGAGAGAAGTGATGAACTTGCCTTTGAGAGATCTTTCTCAGCTTTATTAACATTGGATAGACACAACATGCAATTGCTGATATCCAATCTTCTAGTTTTAATCTTGTAATCACTCGCTTTCTTCTTTCAAAATTCTTCATCTAAAGCCACAAATTCATCCGTATCCGTTGTTGATCAAATTTCTCCATTAAAACAACTAATTAATGGAGATTAGATCAAGAGATTTATATCTATACAAACCAAGATCCAATAGCTAATAGCCTTGCATGCAAACTGTTGATAAATATCAAGATCACGTTGAAAAAAAAATCACATGCAAGATCGAGATCAAGAACAAGAGCAACAACTCCCTCCATCAAAGATCAAATAAAGAAGGATCTCCATAATCCCAAAGACTAGATGGTGGGTACTCATCATCATTTGTCAAAGGCCAAACCGATGGAGATCCGGGTCCGACATGCATAATCGGATCTTGATGATGACTCGCTGGTGCAATTACCGGTTGAGTATTACTAGACAAAGACAAACTAGAACCGACAGACCCCACCAAAGAACTGATATCATCGTACATACCATGTTCTTGTTGTTGATGATGAAGTTGATTATGATCATTAGAATCACAATTGTTAAAATTTTGATAAGAGGAGGTTGTTGGGATTGTACCAAAGTCTTGACCAGCGTTAAGACTTAATCCATCAAAGAGTGGGTTTTGAAACTGATATTGGTAACTATTCGAATTCATAACTAGTTGTTGTTGTTGTTGTGGATTTTGTACTATGTTATCGGTAAATAGTACAGTACTTGATGCCCCCAAAACATTTGGAAAATTATTATAAACACCGTACGGACAAAACCCAGATGAGGCTGAGGCCGCCGCCGGAGAAGAGGAGAGAGAGAAAGTGAAGCCTAAGGCGCCGGAAGGACGAGGAAGTAAAGGGCGAAGAGTCTGAATAGAAGAAGAGCTTGAGCCGCCGCCTCCACGAGCAGACGAGGAAGAAGAGGAATGAGCAGAAGAGGAAATTGAAGGTTGTAAATTGAGCTGAGCTGTAGAACCGTAAAGAATGATGGCGGCGCGGTCATAAGCTCTGGCGGCGTCTTCGGCAGTAGCAAAAGTTCCAAGCCATTTACGGGTTCGCTTTCTGGGTTCTCGGATCTCCGCGACCCATTTGCCCCAACTTCTTTGCCGAACTCCTCTGTATCTAAATTTACTATTATCTGGCCCTCCTCTGCCTTTGCACTTTCTATTATTATCATTACTATTACCACTGCTAATATTATTGTTACTATAGTCACTGTTAGTATCACTTGTAACAGTGGTGGGTGTGGCGGTGATGGTGGTGGTTGTGGTGGTGGTGATGCTTTCTTGGGCAGAATTATTAGTGTCTTCCATGAAAAATGTGAGGCTTTTAAGGGGTTAAATTAAAACAGAGAGCGCAGTTAAGAGACTGGTGGACTTGTTTGAATGTCGTGTATAAATGGTGGAAGAGGGCGGTGAGAGAAAAAAGAGAGAGAGAGATTGCTGCACAGCGAAGGAAACAGACCAAACAGAAACAGGTGCACACTGGTTTTGGAATTTGGAATCATATTTATTATTATTTTATGTGCTTTAATTTTCTTTTTTAGTCAAATTAACATTTGAAATATAATTTGAAAAAAAAAGGTATAAAATTTTTTTAATTTATGGACGAAAATCATTATTAAATCTGCGTTTTACGAAATTAAATCATATCATGATTTTATAACTATACATTTCACACGAATATTATTTACGAATTAATTTTAAAATCTCATAATATTATGAGATGCAAATATATTTTATCATTTACACCACATTGATAAATTTTTTATTATTTTAATAATATGTTAAGATTATAAATTTTTTAAATTAATTTAATTATGCTTGTAAATTAATTTTATTTATTTTTAATAATTTTATAATTCTATATATACTGGAGAAGTGAAACTCACATGTAAAAAATATTTTTATATAAAATTAAAGAAAAAAAATGTAAATAATGCATTCAGAAAAAAATATTAAAAATAATTTTTTAAAAAATTTTTATATAATAATAATTTAAATATTAATTTTTTAAAAAAATAATAATTTTTTTATTTTTTTTAAATATCAACCAAGATTAACGCGAGAAAAGAGTTTAATAAAAATATAATAATAAATACGAAATTGACTTATAGATTTTTGAGTAATTTGAAAAGTTCGTGGATTGAAATAAAACCATAAAAACATTTATTAGAAATTTACGCAATAATTCATAAATTTTTTTACACCTTTTCCTTTAAATTTTAACTTATTGTGTATACATGAAGTTAATTTAAATAAAACTAAAAATTTTTTACATCAAAAATTTACTAAAGGGAGTCAAGGATTTAAAAATTTTCCAACTTCTCACCTCACATAAGAGGCAAACACTTGGCAATTATATTATTAGCAAATGATCAACAGTAGAGAAAATCTAAACTTATTTCATATATATATATATATAATTAATAAGTGATAATATATTTTAATTATTATAATTTTTTTCTTATTTATTAAAAAATTATTAATATTTTTTTTCATATATTTTTAACTCATTGTATTTATACAAATATTCAATATATGCAAGAATTTTTGAATAGTAATTATTTTCGTCTAATTGATAAGAGTCTAAACTCTAAACATCATTCTGTTCATGAATCATTCTATTACCTAAAGTTGGTTTGAACCAAGCTAAAATGGGTTTAATCTCGTAATGAAAGTGAAGAAGATTCAACTTTGATTCTTCCTGAGTTAAAGTCAAACCCAATGACTTAATTGTAGACTTGGGAAAATTTTTATTGAATTTTAGTGGAGAACAACTAAAATCATTTTAAAGTTTTAAAATTTTGAATCAACCTTTAAAATAGGATAAGATCAGTTTACTCGAATTCAGTCCTGAGATGTCTATATTTAGAACTTGACCCCAACTAGTCAGATGACCATACTCGAGAGCAAGGCAATGCAGTAATATTTATAAAATAATTTTGTTGATGTATTTTGTCATTTTATAAATAATATTTTTGTGTTGTGTTTGTATTTATATTTCATATAGTAATCTTTTAATTATTCTTTTGAGTGATATTTTGTAAAGTTTGATTTTTGGGATTTTCTTGAAGAGAATTTAATGGAGTTTAACTTCTAGTTCTTGGTGATGACAGCGTAGGTGCAGCTCCTAAAGGAGAGGAAATTGCTGCTGATGAAATGAAACTCTATGCTAAGGTGTGCAGGCAAGCAAAGCATATCACATCGATTTTCCTTCCTTTAATTAATTCCTGATGTTATGTCGTTATCAATGTCAAAAGGTTTTTTCTTTCTTGAAATTTTTAAAAGTTATAAATAGATTTGTCTATAAATGTAGATTTAATTTGGTAGAATTATAATTCAAAATTTTAAAGGAATTTGAAAAAAATTCTTATTTTGTGTAATAAATATTATTCAACTCAGTGGAGTATTTTTATATATATATTAGAATTTTTATTTTAATATTATTTTTAATTGGTGAAGGTTTTTATTGAGTTACGAGCGATAATAATATTATAAATAAAAATATTATAAGAGATGTTTTTTTTTCACTCAAATATGCAATTGACTTTTGCTCAATAGTTGAGTCATAGCTTTGGCCCAATGATTATGGTAGAGTTACAATAACAATGATTATTGAGCGGTGTGTTACAAAGTGCATAGATAGAGTGTTTTATGGTGATATTATGAGAGAATTTATAATTTTATCTCTTTAAAAATTATAATAGATTAATTTAGTAGATTATAAATTCGAGAGATCGTGGATAGAGATTTGTTGAGAGACTGAATTACATAAAATTATTTGTGTTATTTTTTCATTTTTTTTTATCGTTGTGCTTATAAACTCTTATTCCCTTAACAAGTGGTATAAAACTTCTTAGTTCTTATAAAGGGATTCAAGAGTTATTTTAAAAAAAAGAAAGAGATTGAAATTGAGATTTTCTTATGGAGAAGATGATGAACCTTGAAGACATTTCAATTGAAAGTTATATACTACTTGTAAAGAAAAATAGTAACATAAGAATCATTATCCAAAATTAAAAGAAACTTGAAGAATTTGAAGAAGTTACAAGAAAAGATGAATAACAAGATGAAAATTTATGATGATGATGATGATTTCTCAATTAATGTGATTAGTTTGGATTACAGTGATAATGAGTTGCACACGATAAAAAGTCTACAAAAAGTTTTGATTGAGGTGGAGCTCTAAAATGGAAGTTTGATAATTAAAGATTTTGAAAATTTGAAGATTATATGATTGAAAGGTTTTGAGGTAAGGTGGATATTGTTGGGATCGTTAAAAATTGCATGATTGCAAGATTTTGAGTCAATGTAGAGATTGTTAGGATTATGACTCAAAATCCTAATGGAACTTGGAAGAAGATATTTTCTTATTTTGTATGTGATAAATATTTTTCAATTGAGTAAAAGGTTGTTTAATTTGTAGAGTAGAAATCTTATTTTAATATAATCTCTAATTGGGTGTGGATTCTTATTAAATTAGCAGTGATAGTAGGTAATATTATAAATAAGAGTACTATAAGAGAAGTTTTTTTACTTTTGTCCAAGTATGCAATTGGTTCTTGCCCAATAGTTGAGTTATAACTTTAGCTAAATGTTATAGTAGAGTTGCAATAATAATGATTGTTGAGCGGTGTATCACAAAGTGCATGAATAGAGTGTATTTGTGATAATATTGTGAGATGATTTGCAATTTTATCCATTTAAAAATTGTAATATATTGATTTGACATATTATTCCTTTGAGAGATCATAGACTTAGATTTATTGTGAGACTGAACAATATAAAATTATTTATTATTATTATTATTTTTTATATCGTTGTGCTTATAACTTTGATTTTCCTAACATAATAATTAGAGATGATATTTATTGATGGAATTTAAATTTCCAGTTGTCATATATTTAATCTGTCTTTCTTGTCTCAAATTTGTCATATTGTTACTATATATGTCGACCTTTGGCCAGATTTGAAAATTAAGAGTAATTCCTTAGTTGTCTTATCTAAGACAATTAAACAACTTATTGGTTGATAACCTTTTCATTTGATTGACATCCATAGTTTATGTTTTTCTTTTGATTCTATTACTTTTTCTTTTATTAGCGTCTAGATAACAAAGTAGCATATCACTTAGCAAAACTTGCTTTATTAAGTGATTGGGATAGTATTATTACTGAGGATGTTCTATTTTTTTAGTACAATAATTTGTTGTTAAAGACATTGGTTAATTCCTTTTTGGTTCAATGAATCAATTCTTTCCAAAAAAAAAAGAGAACATTCTTTTTATTAGTTGTTAGAAAATTCAGAGTTGTAAGCGCATTAATATGAAAAGAAAAAAATAACACAAATAATTTTACGTGGTTTAATCTCTCAATAAACTTACATTCATTATCCTTTGAAGGGATAATTCATTAAATTAATACATTATAATTTTAGAAGGGACAAAATTGCAAACTCTTAACTCATTACAACTCTACCCATGCACTTTGTGATACAATAATCATTGGACAAAAGCTCCAACTCAACTATTGGAAAAAAAAACATAACTAATCTAATGAACCAAAGCTAAAGAATCTCTCTTATAATACTCATATTTATATTTTTACCATTTATCAATCCTAACTCAATAAGTTTCTTCACCTAAATAGGAATAGCATTAAAATAAGAATTATACTCTATAAAAGAAATAATGCTCCACTCAATTGAGAAATATTTCTCACACACAAAATAAGTAAATTTCTTTTTTCAAATCTCATTAGGATTTTGAGTCATAATTTTAACAATTTTTATCTTAACACAAAATCTCACACTTACACAATCTTCAATAATCCAGCATTAGTGAATATATTATGTTGAAAATATGCAAATTCATTGATTATAAAGCGTGACATAATTTTACGTTGATTATCACTTATCACAAATTTTTCTTTTATCCAAACTTAAAATTGACTAAATATGAGAAATTCATAGTTAGGTAGACTATATCTATCTCTGCCTAAATATGAATTTAGGGTTTAGTCATTGATTAACAGGAGTGACATATTCTAAAAAAATTTATATTGATTAAATATAAAAACATACTTATATATATATAATGACTAGATTTTAAGATTGGTTCTCCCAAATTTACATGGTATTAGAGCAATAAACGATCATGAAATCGAAGCATGGATGGACTATTTTACATAAGTGTGGGCTTGCAAAAGATATATATATATAATGACTAGATTTTAAAATTGGTTCTCCCAAATTTACATAGTATTAGAGCAATAAACGATCATGAAACCGAAGCATGGATGGACTATTTTACATAAGTGTGGGCTTGCAAAAGAATGGCATAGATGGACTATTATACCCAAGTGTAGGCTTGCAAATGAATGAACATATATATATATATATATATATTCACCTTTGAGAGTTCTTACATACATTACACTCATCATCTATCAACTACTAGCTAATGCATATTATGGTCATTCAACTAAATTCCGTTGCTTAAAAAACACTAATGTTATGCTAACAATTTCATAAAAGTCCTTTAGTCAATATTCCATTAGATTCACTAACGAAATGTTGACATAGAGGACGCTTGTCATGTCCCAAAAATAAAACATAACAGTCCTAGGGTATGAAATCCGCCTAACAACCAACACCCGTAGAACACCTACTAGCAACTCACATATCACCGGTTAAAATATACTCATTCCCTATAAAATAATACTAGCACATAATCTATGTATCTCATATCACATCATTGTCATCCTAAAATAGTTATCTCATATAATTCATAATATGCTAAATAACTAATTTACATCATTTAATTACATATTATGTATTTAAACTATTGTCTAGCTCGGTTTAACCATGGAGCTTCTAAGGAATAACAAAAGTAACAAGTTTTAGGTATTTACATAGCAAAAAAAGATCGGTTTCATTAAAGAAGAAAGATGCATCGGGAACTGCTATAGTCTACTCTTGATCTAAAAATGTTAATCTGCTAAAAATGTGAGTATTACTACTCAGTAAGCTATAAATATATTATTATGCATAAGGGCTAAGTTAGGAAAGGAATGTTAGGTTGATATTTTATCTATTTAATTAGGTACAATATTAAATAATTCATACTTGTTTTAATTCTTTTTTAACCCATTATAGCCAGTTAATTTAAGTTTTAGTTGAATTTAATTACTAGGTAAGCGGATTTTAGTTTTAGAAATAACTTCTCCAGAAATCTGGAATAATTTGTGTGTCTGATGAATAAATTTCTAACAGGGATAAATTGCATTCCAATTCTTAGTTTTTTGTGTGCAGATGAAAATTCGGCAAGAGAAATTGGCTTGGATATGATAAAAGGAGAGTCGGTCCGCTAAAAGCTAAGCAAAGATCAGCTAAGTCGCAGGAAAGAAAATAGATAAATTTGGTACAGGCAGCTGCGAGTCATAGACTCTATAACCGGGTTATCCGGTTACCTTGAGGCAGAGAACCGATTATTTGTAGAAGGACCCGGTTAGTGCTTATACAATTCATTCACGCGCTAACCGGTTTATCAAAAATCAGTTTTTAATTTTCAGGACCCGATTTTCGAGGGAATTTGAGGGTTTTTGAATGCAAGCACATCTTTCAGCTATAAATAGGTACCCTAAGCTTCTAAGGAAGGGATCGGAACTTCGGAGAACATTAGCCGTCGCCAAGATTTTCATAAGAATAGAGGAGCTGAATTTCTGTGATTTTTCCTTGGAAATTTAAGATTTGTGCAGAATTTATTTCAGGATCTATTTTCTTCCATTCAGTATTTGTAAGGATTACTTTATTACAACATTGCATCATTGATTTATTGATAATTCTTGTTGAGATGATTTTTAGATTGTTAAATTTAATTATTGTCCTTTTGATTTTTATTATGAGTATCTAAACACCTTTTCAGGGTTGAGATGGATTCGTTAGGTTGATTGTTGGATTTTGACGTTTGAATTAATTAGAGAAGATTACTTAGGATTAATCTATTAATTTTGGTCTTGTAAAATAGTAAAATTAACTGGCCATTGATTTTGCTAATTAATGATTTTATGTGAAGAAGCGAGAGTGGAAGCATAAAATTGGTTCATGAAATTAATAGACCTAGGGAACGTGTTGCTTAGAGATAAGGACACTCCTTTGTGATCCTTGTAAGGGTTGTCTAAAGAACTTAATGAGTTTATGTTAATGTCTTAAGATCACGAGAGTAGACTTAAGTTTAGTATAAATATTTGTAATTCGCGTTGAGAGAGGGTTTAACATAAGTTTGGGAAACCTGGTCATTAATCTTAAATAATTGAATATAATTAAGGAGAACGTTAGGATTGGATAATTGCCTATTGATGAAATCTTAACCCTGGTTTTTATAAATCATATTTTCTCTTTCAAGTTTATTATCTTACTTTTATTTTAACTTGTTTGCTAAAATTCACCCAACCTTATTATTTTTCCAAATAATAACAATAATTAGGAGTGATTCGTTGATATTCCTTTCCTCGTGGGAACGATACTTACTCATCCTTATTACTTGCCACGCGACCTGTATACTTGCAGTACCGCAAAGTCACAACAAAGTTTGAACATTTCTTTTGTAAATCCTAATTTCTCTATGGTATTGTAATTAAATGAGCTAGCAATATATAGATGGTATAAATAATATTTATTATTGTTATCTAAAATATATGGTATATCATGGATATAAAAATGTCAAATGATGATGACAGATGAATGAGATGAAGTATTGAGCATATAATTGTTAATAAGAGATATGTATGAGTTTATAGCAGGGTTCTATGAATATTAGTATTGTCACATCCCCCCACTTCAGGAGATATGACGGTCCTAGGATATGGGTAGGTGTAAAGCCACCTAAACCCATAGAACCCCAATTAACAAATTTTCAAAAAATTTGGCGGAGTTTTCTCTATTTTCCCAACCTTTCCTTAGGACCCAAGTCCATCTCTTCATTAAATTACAACAACTAATCCTGCAAAAGAAAAACACTTCTAATATTTCCATCATTATACCCTCTTCTTCAAAATAATTTTCATACTAAACACTCAATAATTTCCAATTCAACATTCATATCATTTTCATCAATTGAATTCAAAAGGTTATCTTAACATATATAAATGCATATAATTATATTACTAATTATCTTATGTTAATATTCAATCTTTACATTTATCAAATATTAGTTAACCATTTCACAAAACCATGGAGTATCTATAAAATTCAAATACCACATAAAGGAGACAATACATATATATGTATGCTTCTCAACTGAAGAAGACAAAGTTGGAATCGCACCTATCTACCGAATCCCTGAAAAATGGTAAACCACTAAAAAGGATGAGATACAATCTCAGTGAGTAGTATATAAGTCACATTACTTATTAAAAAATCTCAGAAGAGAAGTAAAAGGTTTATCAATGTAGAATATAGAATAAATAATAATGAGGAATGACAATAAATATAGCCATTGGAAATGCATAACAAAATTAGATATGTATAAGTTATATAATCAAGTATCTTGGTTAGGGATTATAATGCAATATATAAAGGTATTAATAATTGGTTCACTATAATGACAGATTTTTAATCACTGTATAAAAAGCAGAGGCTACAGCTGGTAGCATGCTTATCACTTATACAACTGATCAGACTGCATGGCTGAGAACACTCCTCCCAGCTGGGGTCCACTGTAAAAGTCTCACTGTGCACAATGCCTGATGAAATTGTTATCCTACTCCATCAGGTGAGTAGGCCTATCATTTACAATATCAGGTTTGATTTCAATTCAGGTTCCACATTTGCAACGTAAAGAATTCTCAATATCAATTTCAATAAATTCAATGAAGAAATATATATTCATCATAGAATCAAGGTTTGAATTAACAATAAAGCAACAAAAATATTAATGTTATTCAAAGTGGCATTCGGCCAAATTTTGGCTTTTCAGTTCCAATGGCTATGATTTTAGTTATTATCACATCTAAAATGCTTAAGGTATCAATGTGAATAATCAAGGGTGTTCATACCAAAATTCAAAACAATAACAAAGAAATTGGCATGTCCACATTATGCCAAATGAAGGGTAAATCAACCAATTAAGCATTTCAATCAATTAGGGTATTATTGGGCTTCCATTAAACAAAGATATAAATTAGGAACCCTAAATGAACAAAGCAATATAACAAAAATGAGAAATTAGGATTCCAATCAACCAAGGCTACAATGCAATAAACATTGGCAAATTCAATTGAATTCAATTTCAAGTAAAATGACATATATACATACTCACATTTACAACTCTAGCTCCAAACATAGCTATCCTCTCTAACACAAGCAAAAGGAGTGATCCAATGGCTTTTATTCTTTATCTTTATTCTTTGAAGCTACAAGAGCAATTAGATAGTTTATAATACTCAATTTACTTTAATTTCATATAATGTGAGTCAAATTGTAACTATCTTTCTCAAAATCTAAAACTTAATTTTCTGGTAGCCTAAGTTATTTTATCAATATCTCTAGTTATACTCATATAATTGCTTTAATTTTATTTTCTAATTAAAATAGACATCTTAAGGTTTAACATATTAAAATTTTAGATTTTTCTGGGGACTACACAAATTATGGTGAATTTTCTAATTCTTTCCTGCATCTTGAAATCTGTCCTGCAAATCCTATCCGAGAAACCCATACTATTTCATTTATATCTCAACATGTAGATATCCAAATTATATTGTATTTTTACTGAAATTTTTCTAAGACACAGAGGAACAATTTTTGTGTTTTGTATTTTCTCTAATTTTGAATTTAAGATTCTCAAAAATATAAAAAATAGTAAAATTTAACAATCCAAATCCTAACCCGAATCAGTGACACTCAGCATCTCTTACATATTTACAGAGAAATAATTAGGCAAAACTTCCTTAAATACATATATTTTAAATATGCATATCTACAATTTTTATGTTTTGAGAATTTCCAAAATCTAACTCTAAGATCTTTAAAATTAGCTTCCAAAATTCTGTCAAGATCTAGAAATTCAGATTTTCTGAGAGTTACTTCTAACTTTATCTTTCTTTCACTAATTTAATCTCTATTCTACTAATTAAGCTCACTAAATTAAATTATGGAGTGAGTTTAAAGATATTACCTCTTTGAAACTCTTGAAAAATTCCTTTAGATTCCAACAAAAATCCAAGAATTTGATGAGAAGAGATGGTGGAATTTTTTGTTCATAAGGTGTTTATTTATATAATTATATGACAAATTAAATATTTTAAAAAATATATAATTAACTTTGTGGTGGAGAGGCCATTTGGCAGGCTATCCCACCCTAAATTTTTTTTATTATTATTAGTCAAATTACCTTTTTGACCTTCATTTTTTTTACAACTACAAAATTGTCATATTCTTATTGTTCTTCTATTTACTATTTACATATTTAGATTTTTATCAATTTCACTTAATTTTATCTTTAACTCACTCACTATTTATCTAATTTTAGGTATTCTATAATCATTTCTGACTAATGCACTTTCTAAATTTTATAACATTTCACTACCGATACTCATTTCTTAAAATTATCCTTAATCATTTTAAAATTTAATTAGGGTTATTACATTTTACCCCTTTAAAATAAATTTATCCTCGAATTTAAAATTATACTAACCTTAATCAGTAAACAGGTGGGGGTACTTCTATCGCATGTTGAATTCGCTTTCTCAAGTGTAATCTTCATCTCCATAATTCTTCTATTGCACTTTTACAATTGGAATCTCCTTATTTCTTAATCGCCTCACTTGCCAATCAACAATCTTGTCTAAAAATTCTTCATATGACAGATTCTCATCTACTTCAATATTCTAAGCTGGAAGGACATGAGAAAGATTCAACAAGTATTTCCTTAACATAGATACATGGAAAACAGGATGCACATGGCTTAAGCTCGAAGGAAGAGCTAAGCGATATGACACATTCCCAACTCTATCCTATATCTCGAATGGCCTTAGATATCTTTGTGATAATTTCCCCTTCTTTCCAAACCTCATCACTCCTTTCATCAGGAAATTTTTTAAAATACATGGTCACCAATAGCAAATTGCACATCCTTCCTCTTTGGATCCGCATAATTTTTCTGCTGGCTAAAAGTTGTTTTCTTTCGTTCTCTGATTAGTGGCACCTTTTCTATAGTCTCCTGAATCTAGTTTGGACCCTCCAAATACTTATCTCCAAGTTCCACCCAGTATACGGGTGATCTACATTTGTGTCCGTATAAGACTTCATAAGCTGCCATACCAATAGTGGAGTGATAACTGTTATTGTAAGTAAATTCCACTAATGGTAGATAGGTATCTATCTCAATTTCCACCAAAATCTAACACACAAAGCCGTAACATATCCTCCAGAGTCTGAATAGTTCACTCAGACTGTCTATCTGTCTGAGGATGGAATGCAGTTTTGAAGTTTAATTGAGTCCCCAACGCTTCGTAAAATTTTTGCCAGAACTGAGATGTAAACTGTGCACCTTTATCTGAAATGATGCATATCGGTACTCCATGCAATCGCACAATTTTATCAACATATAACTGAGCATACTGTGCTGCTGTATAGGTGGACTTCACTTCTATAAAATGGGCTAATTTTGTGAGTTTATCAACAATCATCCAAATAGAATCATAGCCCCTAGATGTCTGAGGCAAGCCCACTATGAAATCCATAGTTACTTGTTCCTATTTCCATTCCAGCAGTTCAATCTTCTATAATAAACCAGAAGGCTTCTGATGTTCAAACTTTACTTATTGGTAGGATAAATATTTGGACACATATTCAACTACTTGCTTCTTCATTTTAGGCCACCAATAGAAATCTCTTATATCTCGATACATTTTGGTGGTTCCAGGATGAACATTGTAAGGTGCAAGATGAAATTCATCCAAAATCTTCTCCCGGATCCCATTCACATTAGGAACACATAGCCGATCACCCAATTTTATCACCCCATTATCTATCCAGAACTCAGAAGTCTTCCTTGCTTGAACATTTTCTTTCAACTTCACTAATTGTGAATCTGCATCTTGTGAGGCTTTAATTTCATCAATCAACGTAGGCCTCATTTGAAGCTGGGCAATCAATGCTGAGGAATCAGATATCTACAACTGCACACCCATATCAAACAACTCTTTTAACCCTTTCACAATTGACCTTCTATGAATTGCTATATGTGATAGGCTACCTATTGATTTACGACTCAAAGAATCTGCAACTACATTTACTTTCCCCGAATGGTAAAGAATCTGACAATCATAATCTTTTACCAATTCCATCCATCTTCTTTGTCATAAATTTAAATCTTTATGCTGCATAATGTACTTAAGACTTTTATGATCCGTACAGATCTCACACTTCTCACCGTCCAAGTAATGTCTCCATATTTTCAAAGCAACAATCACAACAACCATTTCCAGATCGTGGTTGGGGTAATTCAACTTATGTCTCTTCAATTGTCGAGAAGCATAAGCAATTACCTTCATATTCTGCATCAACACACAACCCAAACCCACTTTGGAAGCATCACAAAACATAGAAAATCCACCCATTCCAGATGGTAATGCAAGTACTGGAGCAGTAGTGAGACATGTCTTCGGTTTCTAAAAACTCTCCTCATAAGAATCATCCTACTGGAACTTAACTTGCTTCCTAGTCAACTTAGTTAGTGGCGTAGCCATCTTGGAGAAATCTTTAACAAATCTCTTATAGTAACCCACCATTCAAAGGAAGCTCTGAATTTTTGTGACATTCGTCGGTCGAGGCCAATTTGCAACTGCTTCTACCTTTTTAGGATCCACTTTAATTCCATCTTTACCAATAACATGTCCTAAGAAACACACTTCATCCAATTAGAACTCACATTTTGATAGCTTGGCATACAATTTGTGTTCCTTCAATGTCTGCAATACAATCCTCAGGTGTTCTTCATGCTCTTCCTGCCTCTTAGAATAGAGAAGTATATTATCTATGAACACGATAACAAATCTATCCAAGAAAGGTTTGAACACCCGGTTCATTAAATCCATAAATGTCGCAGGAGCATTAGTCAACCTGAATGGCAGCACCAAGAACTCATATGCCCATATCGGGCTTCGAAAGCTATTTTTGGTACATCTTCTTTCCGAATTCTCAATTGATGATAGCCTGATCAAAGAACAATCTTCGAAAAATGATCAGCTCCCTGCAACTGATCAAAGAGATCATTGATTCTGGGTAATGGATACTTTTTCTTCACAGTTACTTTATTCAACTGTCTGTAGTCAATACACATATGGAGCGTTCCATCCTTCTTCTTCACAAACAAAATAGGTGCTCCCCACGATGAACTACTAGGTTGAATAAAGCCTTTATCCAACAACTCCTGCAA
Source organism: Aleurites moluccanus (assembly GCA_948193065.1). Taxonomy (NCBI): domain Eukaryota; kingdom Viridiplantae; phylum Streptophyta; class Magnoliopsida; order Malpighiales; family Euphorbiaceae; genus Aleurites; species Aleurites moluccanus. The sequence continues at coordinate 21,089 of CANXYC010720704.1, forward strand.
TTGCACCTTCAGCTCTTTCAACTCAGTAGGTGCCATCTGATAAAGCGGAATAGAAATTGGATCATTCCCCAGATACACATCAATCTCAAACTCAATTTCTTGCTCTGGTGATAATCCAAGCAAGTCTTCAGGAAATACATCTGGGAACTTATTCACTATTGGAATCTAGTCCAACCCCTTATCATTCACCCAAGTATCAACTACATTAGCCAAGTATCTTTGGCATCCCTTCCTTAGAAGTTTCTTTATTACAGTAGCAGAAATTATGTAGGCTAAACCGCTCTCCCTTTTACCCTGAAAGACAAATACTGGCTGCCCTTCAGTTCTGAACTCTATCTTCTCCTCAAAACAATCAATAGTAGCATGATACAGTGACAACCAATCCATACCCAGAATCACATCCATTTTCAGCACAAGTTATTCTATTAAGGTCACAGGAAATTCTTTTTCGTTAATCTTTACTATATAATCACTATATTTATGATCCACTATTACTGTTTTACCTATGGGGGTAGAAACCTCTAAGGGTGTTTGCATTACTCTACTATCGTTTCTCAATTTCTTTGCAAATGATGAAGACACAAAAGAATGTGTAGTGCCCGAATAAAAAAGTACATTAGCTAACTCATGCTGAATAAAAACTGTACCTCCCACAGTAGTGTTTGATGATCAAACCTCCTGTTGATTAAGGGCAATTACTCTGCCCTAACCTCTAATGGCTGGTGGCTAAGATACGCTCTGTGTTGGATCCTGTCCTCTAACTCTGCTTGCAGGTGCTCTAGAAGTGCCCTGATTTTGCTGAATAGTAGGCTGTGAAGTTGATGGTGCTCCCTGCTGAGCTCTGATGATAGGACAATCCCTAATAAAATGGCCTTGCTGGCCACACCTCAAACAAGCTCCTGTCTCCCATATACAAACACCAGGATGTCTCCTGCTACACCTAGTACAAGCAGGTATAGTCTATGATGTCTGATCATTTTTGGATACACTAGCAACTGCCCGCGAAGTTGATGAAGTTGCTTCAGATCGGGACTACTCTCTGCCCATACTAACAATTGGCTGACTCTGTAAAGGTCTATAAACACTCTCAGCAGGTCTGGACTGCATACTCTATCCCCCACTCCTCCTATGACTTCTCTGGCCTCTATTACTAGCCTTTCTTGCTTGTTCCCTCTTTGCTCTTCCATCTTTATATTTCAATTCCATTTGAGTAGCCTTATCAATCAACTTTGTTAGGGAAGTGAACTCCACAGCCAATAAGGCATTATGCAGGGATACATGTAATCCTCTCCTGAAACGGCTAATCTCTATAGCCTAATCTGGAACAATCTTCCTTGCATACTTTTCTAATCTCTGAAATTCATCAGCATACTATTGCACACTTATATTCCCCTACTCTAGTCTTTCAAACTGTACCATTCTTCTGTCTTTCTCTCCCTCAGTCATAAACTCATCCATTAACAATTACTTGAACTCTTCCCAACTTGGAGGATTATCACCATATAATTTGTCTTCTATATGCCTTGAAAACCAAACCCAAGCTTTATTCATTTGTAATAACCCAATCAACTCAATGGCATAGGCATCGGAGCACGGTAATCTCATCACGACTTTCTCTACCTGCTCCAAAAAATCACTAGGCTCATCTCCCCGCTCACCTCTGAAATCAGGCAATCCGAGCTTCAGAAAGTTAAACATAGAAACACCACCTTCATCAATAACTCTCTAAGCCTCTCATCTAATGTCACACCCCAACTCCAGTGGTGCGACAGTCCTAGGGTAAGGGTAGACTTAAGGCCACCATAAACCCGTAGAACTCACATATCATGAATCTCATACACAAGTATATCAATTACAACATTATATTATCATACAATGATCATTTCTATACATTCAATTAAACATCAATCATATCTTTACCATTATCATTTCATAGATTTCTCTTGTTCCTTAATGATCAAAAGATGCATCTCACATCACTAAGGAACAAAAATACCCATAAGGTAATAATTCATACATCAAAATATTGGTATCCTCAATGACTGACTACGGAGCTCTAGAATATACTCCCAAATACATATCCTGTCATAGTACCAATTAATGAACATACAAAATATCTCAAGAATTATTACAATGCAGCTTCTTGGAAGAATGGATCAAGAAGCTGGATCTTCTCTATTAGCTCCTTCACGAGCTATGCTATCACCTGAAAACCACAGAAGAGGAGTGAGCCTTCAACTCAGTAAGATATGAACATTATAAATCAAGAATCTGAATATCGAATCATGGTCATGAACAAATATTTATACATATAGGTATGAAAGAATTATAAGCTTTACTTGAAGGAACAAGGGTGCT